>JAVQIZ010021070.1:0-18213 GCA_036023535.2 Galaxias brevipinnis | reverse complement strand
GAATTTGTATTAAGTGAATCGTTAAAAAGTAAAACAATCAATGCCTTGAGACGGCAACTTATAGGTGGGCTTCCCTGTAGCACATATTATCAAATACAACTGAAAATTGAGCCTCCCCTCCAAGTGGGCTACCTCAGTTGAATAGTATGAGGTAGCCCATTTTGACAGGGAGAAATTACTGCTCATGCGCTACCCTGTTTTGAACTAAATGCATAGTTTTTGAACACATTAAAGCATTGTCGGTGAAAGCCTGACCGTGTTGAAAATTAAATCAAACGGTAGTACTTCATCGTTATGTGTCCACCAGTATATTATGATGAAGAGGCACTACCGATCTAGCAGCAATAAGTCCCCTTGTCAACAAACAGGGTTTGGACCGCAGTCCGCTTGTGCTGCAGGGGTCGGTTCCGCGCGCTAAGGCGGTCAGTCGAATAACTGCGATGCATCACATCGCATTTGCGCAGGGAAATGCATTTCTAGTTATTATTATTACCATGCTTCCTTGAGGTTCATTACAAACTGTAAAGCTCTTACTCACCACAGAGTTACACTCTCGGGTGGGGTGGCCTGCTCTGGCCACCCGTAGGCTCTGTCATTGGTATAATTTAATTTATAAGGCAATTATTGGTATGCTCCCATACTAATGTGTTTTATTCGCACAGCAAAGTACCGGACAACACTTTTTACTCTCACAGGACTTTTTAATGCTCTCTGTACCCAATGCCAGTATGGTATTTGAGAAATGGGTTTTTGCATATTCTGCTTCCTCTGCATGGAATATGTTGCAAAAGGATTTGAAACTAAAGGAATTAATCTCTTTAAATGCTTTTAAATCCAAAATTAAAGAAATGGAGACAGTGTCCTACAGAGGTCAATGTGTTTAATTTTATATTGCTTTTAATGTCTCTGGTTATGAACTCTCTTGTTTATTATGCGTTCCATTGATTACCTTTTAACTCTCAATGTTGTCTCGTTTTGTGTCATCTGCCTGTAACTGTGTTGTTTGCTGCTGCCTGTCTTGGCCAGGTCTCCCTTGTAAAAGAGATTTTTAATCTCAATGGGACATTTTCCTGGTTAAATAAAGGTTTAATAATAAAAAAGAATACTTGTACACCACCATGTCAGTTGGTAGGGCTAAAAGTGTGACTGTTTCACTCAATTCCTTCACCTCCATCACCTGTTTCTACTACGCCAGGAACACGTTTTTGCTTGCATATCAGTGTGCTGTGAATGTCTTTGGAGTGGACTCTCATCTTAGGTAGCGGTTGGCATCGGAGGGTCCATTGAAAACGACTTATATTCTGTTCCTCAATGCTTGTGTAATGATTAATTCTGAATCAATTCTTACAACCTGCTTACTAAAAGAACCTGAAGACTGTTTTCTTCCACAATGGTATTTATAAATTAAAGTTGTGCAACCATATGTTTCAATTAAGACTAATGTTTGGCAACAAAAACTTAAGAGATGGAAATTATAGTAAATGATAATAAGTAGGTAAACAATTTGTGCCATCAGACCTATTAAAAAAAGTAGTTTGTAGTAATTAACCAGGTCATTGTAAAGGAAAACTGTTGGCTTTTGTAGTAGGGAGGTACATGGCTAACACTATAGCTCAATTATATATACATTTCTAGTATTGCATAATTTGTCTTTGTTCTACAGTAGTGTTTTAACTGCTGAGCTCTACTTTTTGTTTTTCTTCATGGAGCTCATGACAGCTGAGCATTACTTTTTGTTTGTTTTTTCTAAATGGAGCTTGTTGTAACTAAACAATCAATAGAAAAAGATGTTTACACCTTTACAATTGAATTATAAACTGTAAACAAGTAAGAAAGAACATTTACAAATACCTCTTGAATGTGGATTTTGAACGACAGCTTTAAAATAATATGAATCAACCTGAATAAGACTTCTCATTATGTGACTTTTGTTAATCAAATCTCTTCAACTGTTTTCTTCTTCACAATGAATATACACACAATCTTTATTAAGATTAGATTTTTATTTAATATATTGTACAAAATACTGTAATTGAAGCTGGAACAGCAGGAAAACAGTACACACACTACCAGCCAGACCTTTGTAAGAGAAAAGGAAACAATAAATGAAGAAACGATTGAAACCCGTTGATTTAAAACAATAAAAATTGTTGATTGATTCTGAGATCATAGCTCCTTTATAACCTGAAATATCGGGCATTGAAGCCAGGTGTTTGGGTCATAAGAACAAGTAGACATGCATAGTTCCCTGTTCCATGAAAAACAGGGCACTAAAGCCAGGTGTTTGGGTCATAAGTACAGGTAGAAATGCATAGTTCACTCTAACATGAAATACCGGGCACAGAAGCCAGGTGTTTGGGTCATAAGTACAGGTAGACATGCATAGCTTCCTTTTACATGAAACACCGGGCACTGAAGCCAGGTGTTTGGGTCATAAGCACAGGTAGACATACATAGTTTACTGTTCCATGAAATACCGGGCACTGAAGCCAGGTGTTTGGGTCATAAGTATAGGTGGACATGCATAGCTTCCTTTTACATGAAACACCGGGCACTGAAGCCAGATGTTTGGGTCATAAGAACAGGTAGACATGCATAGTTCAGTTACATGAAACACCGGGCTCTGAACTGAAGTGTTTGGTGACAGCTATTCAAGCACTTTAAGAAATACTAAGCACAGCATTGTAAATATATATATATATACATATATAAGCGTTGAAATAAAACTTTCAATGTTGCTACTAGTATTATTTTTGGATAGCTGTTGTCTTGCGCAGGCTACAATTGAAAAGGGAACTGTCTGGAGTAAACATTGTCTCTGTAAACAAATAAATACTGTTTTAGATTAATTATGTACATTATTTATGAGAAAGTAAATAAATGCATTACTACGAAAGGAGTAGCCTACAACTTACCTGACGAGTTGTTATTTAGATTTGAAATACATTCTGTGCTCAACTGAGCATTTTCGGTGACCTTGCTTAACTGTTTTATTTTTTTCCTTCTTGTAACCACGCCTTCATTTTGACGACAGACTCGAATCACCGGGGCTGGATCCGAATTGTCCAATAAAGTACGTCCTAATGACTTTCACTATGCACTTTTCCTTAACTCGAGGGAAAACGTCATGAGGTTAAGAAAAGATATAAAGGAGAATTCATAAGGACTTAGGAAAAGACAGTCATGTTCCTAAAGGAGTCGAACTGCACTTACACTAAACCACCATTGCATGATTGCATAGCTTTCACGGGTAGTTGGTGGAGAAACCACAATGTCCCGAAGATGAACTATGGCCTCCAAAAGCACATCTTAGATACTTCGCCCGTGCGTTGTCACCATGTTGTTTCATAGCCTACCTATATAGGCTACCTGTCACAAAAGTGAAACGAAATATGTCACATTGAGAATGGTTGCTCACGTCCTCATCCCCCTGTCAACACATATTTATCGCCATGCATGAATCCCAATTAATAGGATTGTATGAAGCCTAATTGTTAAATGTATGCAAGTTATGCATTTATGTTAGACATACAAATCTGCTATGATAGTTACATATTATGATTCTTAAGTTTCTAACATGTTGACATTTGAAAACATAAAAGCATATTAGCAAATTAGGGCATAAGATAAGATGTAAAATGCTTAATAAACAACTAGGCTATATGATCTGCATCCCTTGTCGGTTGTGTCGATCGATGGCTGGATAGTGTATTGTTTAAATATTGCTGCCACAAGGAATTGTGGGGCGGCATTTGTTACTTTCCTTTCGTATTGGATGGTCCAGTGTACCCTATGCTAAAGTTTACAAGTTAGGAAGCATTGAAACACCTTTCCTTAGCACTAAGAAAATTCGAACAGCACTTATCATGGCTGCCACTTAGATACTTCCGGGTCTTTTGTCTCAGTTAGGAACCTTCCTAAGGAAAATAAAGAGTTCGAACGTAGCCGGGGTTTTTAGTGAGACCCCAAATGTGCTCCGTACTTTTGATCCCGGAAGACTATGGAGGACCAAAGCTGCCAAAATTTAAAATAAATAAATGACTCAAAAATAAATAAAAGGCTATGGATTGTATTTTCCTTTGTATTAATTCCCCTATTTATTTACTTTTCTACTTATATTTATTTATTGCTTTTTACATTTCCTTTTACGTTTGCTTTGCATTTCCCCTTCTATGTACTTTCAATATCCTTTTTTACTTCTTCATTCTTTTCTTCAGAAGTTGCTTTTAACATTTCTGTATGCATTTCTTCTTCATTATGTAAATGAGTAGGCGGTGCTTTCATTTTCAGTCTTAGCAATCAAACCAGGAAAGTAGACGGGTTGAACAACAAGCGCACCCTTTTAGACAAACTGACAATTTATTTATTTGTCTTAATACATAAACGTTTGGTTTGCAGCTGAGTGTGAAGCGGTCGGGATGAGAGTCAGCGCCTCCGAGTCTGAGGCCATGGTTCTCTGCCGGAAAACGGTGGAGTGCTCTCTCCGGGATGGGAGTGAGTTGCTGCCCCAAGCGAGGGAGTTCAAGTATCTCGGGTTCTTGTTCACGAGTGAGGGAAAAATGGAGCGTGAGATTGACAGGCGGATTGGTGAAGCATCAGCAGTAATGCGGGCGTTGTGCCGGACCGTTGTGGTGAAGAAGGAGCTGAGCCGAAAGGCGAAACTCGCGATGTACCAGTCGGTCTACGTTCCAACCCTCATCTATGGTCATGAGCTTTGGGTAGTGACCGAAAGAATAAGATCGTGAGTACAAGCGGCTGAAATGTGTTTCCTCCGTAGGGTGGCTGGGCTCAGCCTTAAGGATAGGGTAGAGAGCTCGGTCATCCGGAGGGAGCTCGGAGTAGAGCCGCTGCTCCTTCGCGTCGAAAGGAGCCAGATGAGGTGGTACGGGCATCTGATTAGGATGCCTCCTGGGCGCCTCCCGTTGGAGTTTTTCCGGGCACGCCCTACTGGTAGGAGACCCCGGGGTAGACCCAGAACACGCTGCCATGGATGGATTATTATTATTATTATTATTAGTATTATCATCATTATCATCATTATTGTTATTATTATTATTATAATTTTTCATAAGAACAAAGCAAGGATAATGTTTATAATACACTGGACATTGTGTTTTAGTCAATGTTCAATAGATCCGCAGTGATAATTGCTGTCTATCAACCTCTTTACACTAACCCCAAACCATCGTCCTAACCACATCTTTCTCTCATAACTCATCTGCTTTGACCCGCCAACCCTAGACCTCCTGATCCCTCGCACCATCCTCATCCTCATCAGCCTCATTAATGTCATCATCATCATCACCACAACTGGAAATACAGTGACTGATGGGCTTAACATTTGATCCCCCTGCAGATAAACCAGGCTTCCTCTTTTATGTTCAGTAGACTTAGATAGACCACAGTCACAGGCATCCTCTCTCTTATGTTCAGTAGACTAAAATAGACCACAGTCACAGGCATCTTCTCTCTTATGTTCAGTAGACTTTGATAAACCACGGTCACAGGCATCCTCTCTCTTATGTTCAGTAGACTATCTGACGCCATGCCGGGCTTCAGCTCACCAGCCCACTGGCTTCTCGGGCACATGTGCTTTATGTAACGTCTCTTCCATAACGCAACAGTCGCTCCAATCAGCTGGGGGAACGTTGTTCTAGAGGAAGTGGAAGGCAGGACGCAGGGTCCCCTGTTAAAGGTATCAGGGGCCCTCCTTTACAACAGAGCGGGTGCCTTCTAAAAAAAAAAAAAAAAAAGAAGAAATTGCAGAGAGGAGCCAGCCACAGGACCTTAGCTATCACATCGATCTGTTGCCCTTGGCACCAGCCCACTGGAGAAGACATCAAGTCCAAGAGGAAACAGTGATAGACCTCTCCTGCAACCCTCAAATCCCACACAAGTCTTCATACCTAGGGGACAACCTACCTGGATTTACACTCTATCCAACATATACCATGATGTAGAATAATGCTTACATTTACTATACATCCATCAGAGGGCCTCATCCCTTTGGAATTAAGGATTACATGCTGGCTTTGGCCATGCCTTTGGATTTCCAAGACTTTGATGTTGATCATGTAGGAAAAAAAGGGAGGTCCGTCATCTAATGAAGCAGTCCCTGCATGAGTGAGCAAAGCTCCACAGTGAGAGTAGAGGGACAGGAGAAGGTTCGTTTGTTCAGTTTTTTTAGAACAATCTCTGTTTTGTGTTTAAAAGCGGAGGGGAGTCGGTCACTCGGTAACCACAGACGGTTGAGGAGTAGAAGGGTTGGCACTCGAGCAGGTGCTGGCCTGCTAACCACAAGCAAAACACACGCCAGTATCACATGCAGGAAAAGCGTGTCCCTTGCAGATCTGGCCAACCAACAACCCAAATTCAAGGGTAATCAAGAATTCTTCATGCATCAACAGCTCTCTTGAAAAGCGGGGGTCGACCTAAAATGGCTATTCAAAGAGGTGGCTTTCCTAGAAAGAGCGCTGGCTTAGAATAGAGTGTGCGTGTGTGCGTGTGCGTGCGTGTGCGTGTGTCGGTGTGTGTGAACGTATGCTGTGGTTTTAGAGTGGGCTGTTTATGACCTTTTCACCACAAAGCTGTAAAACCCAAATGAACACATTATCTTACTGTCCCACACAAACACACTGAACGTCTAGGAGGTTTATTTATACATGACGGACCAGAGAGTGAACAGGCGGAGGGAGGTCTGCTCTGGCAATACCCCAAAACATGGACTGTGAACAAAAAGGAACAGTGCTTTAAATGTCCAATAATATTTGGGCCTAATAATGCTACTACGTGGTTTCCCATACTCATAGACAAACATACAATTGAAGATTTGTACATAATACAAACATACATTCTGAGTCTGATTCAAGAAGTATTTATTTCCTGCAATTTAGGTTATCAGTTGGTCCTTTTCCTCTTAGCATTAGACTTGGCTTAGCACCTTGGTCCCCCCCTTGGGGAATGCCAAGCCAGGAAGACCTTCATTAGGGGATAATGAGTTTGTAAGGCTGCGTACTACGTGGTGAAAACTCACCAAAACTTATACGTCGGTGGAATATTTGACTACAGCCACCAGCATACTTGCCAACCTTGAAACCTAAAACATCGTGACGATTTCCAAACAACAGCGGTTCTCTATACAAAAAAATTGTTTTGATAGAAAATTGTGGCAATGAAAATCGTGGGTCTCCCGGGAAAATCGTGAGGGTCGGCAACTATGGCCGCCGTTTGAGTCGTGTTATGGTAAAGCACCATTTACAGGAGGACAGCTCCAAATACAGTAAGAGAGGGTTAATCTCTAGCCTTTCGCAAGTCGCTCAAGTCAGAACGCCCTACTGGTAGCATAATATTTAGTAAGGAGTAAAGTTCCCATCTGAAGAGTTAACCATAACATTCCGCTGAGGGTCTCACGGTGTGCTCCTAGTGGGGATGTTTTGGTGGGGAGTAAGCCTCTCTCAGGCCGTGTGTGAGCCTTCCACATCACTTTCCCAGACAAACACAATTTAGCGACTGAACCCATGTAAACCCTCTTTCCCCTGGAACTCTTTGGGTTGGTGTTATGCTCTGTGTGTTGTCTGCATGAGGAGCTTAGCTCAGGAAGAGCGACACAGCCTGCAAAACATTACCAGACACACAACGTTCTGTTCGAAGACAATGCAACAGTTTTATAAATGTCTCTCATGTCGTCCAAGGCTGATGACAAAGCCTTCTATGTGGTGGCATAGCTGTTGTGTAGGAAGGGGGATGGAGAGGATTGTAATGTGTGTGTGTGTGTGTGTGTGTGTGTGTGTTGGGGGTGGGTCGGTGGTGTATGAGGGGTTGTTGTTACCATCTTGTGAATGCCATTGGCTATTTTCTGTCTTGTTGTCAACTGGGAGGCCCCTGATTGGCTACCCAGAGGGGTGTGAGAGTAAGCCCTCAAAATGGAATGTGATCAGAGGGACTTAAACCCTTTAACACCCCCCATCCCTCCCACAAACACATCCCAAATCAAAACACCACCACCTTCAGACGTCTCAACAGGCTAATGAGGGGTTGACCGCATTCCATGACGCTGTCGCCATGGTGAGACCTCTCGTGAGACACACACACACACACACACACACACACACATACACTGGGCAAATTACATTGTTTTGACTTTAGAGTGTGCATACACCATGTGATTAAACTGGAAGGAGGGGAGAGTGCGGTGACTGATACAGAGATCCTTCCATCTCCAGCATTGTGAACCTCCTCTGGCATGAGATCACAAACCTAGAGCCTGATGTCCTTGGCATAAGCTACAGTAGGTACACACACCTGTGCCCAAACACAAACACACACACACACACACACACACACACACACACACAGACACACACACGCACACAAACACACACACACACAAATTAAATAGACCTAAAACCTCAATTTACTATTTACTACTAGGTGGCCAAGCACACATGCATACACATGCACATAAAGAAACAAACACACACACGCAGACGCAAACACACACACACACACACACACACACAGCCACACACACATACACACACACACACACACACCAGTTGTGTGTGCTGACCGAGTCCAAGAACAGGTGTCTATGTTCATGAGGATTTGGCTGAACATCAACAGTGTCTGCCTCGGCGGCAAACCAAAACGGCTGAAGCACTGAGCCGGGAGAATGGAAAAGTGCCAGGCTTGGCTCAAAGAAGGTCAAAACTAGGTCAAACATTTAGAACCTAATGATAAGGTTTGGCCACGAACCGAACGAATGTGAGTTTGTGTGTTTTGTGTATTGTGTGTGTGAGGGCGCGTGTGTTTTGTGTATTGTGTGTGTGTGTGTGTGTGTGTATGTGTGTGTGTGTGTGTTTTGTGTATTGCATGTGTGTATGTGTGTTTTGTGTGTGTGTGTTTTGTGTATTGTGTGTGTGTGTGTTGTGTGTGTGTGTAATGTGTATTGTGTGTGTGTTTTGTGTATTGTGTGTGTATTGTGTGTGTTTGTGTATTGTGTGTGTGTGTGTTTTGTGTGTGTGTGTGTGTGTGTGTGTGTGTCTCACCAGTCATGCCCACGTAGGCCAGCCCTAGAACTCCCTGGTAGTCTCTGTCGGTCAGCAGGTAGGACAGACAGTAGTTGCTCCAGTCTTCCTCCGAGAAGAGGCTCAGCAGCCTCTCAGGACCAGAAAAAGGGCGTTGGATGGGGTCGTTCTTATCTTCCTGTACTAACACCTGGACGGATGAATACAAGGAGAGAAACAGACTAACAAAGGTATAGGAACATGAAGTGGCAACACATTTAATTAAGACATTTTAAAGAGGCCCTATTATTCTTTTGGGGGTTTTCCCTTTCCTTTAGTATGTTATGTAGCTTTTTGCGCATGTAAAAGGTCTGAAAAGTTACAAAGCCCATAGTACACACCAAAGGGAGCTACTCTCTCTCACAGAAAACTCTGCTCCTGAACTGCCTGAAATGCCTCGTTTGTAGTCCGGCGTTTTCTTCCGTAACTTAGCTTCGTCAGTAAGTCATAGATTTGCATTATGCCCACCTATCGGCTAGTTTGGCACGCCCTCAAACAGGGCCAGTCAGAGCGGAGGCCGGGAAGTTCGAATAGTGGTTTTGCCATGTACAGAAAACGCCGTTTTCATCAGTGTGAAGGCAAATTTGCTATGTTTGGCCAGCTGACCAATCAGAGTAGACTGGGCTCGTCGGGAGGGGGGCCTTAAAGAGACAGGAGCTAAAACGGAGCGTTTCAGACACAGGGTGAATAGAGGTGCTGCAGACCCAGGAGGTTTTGAAAAAATTAATTGTTTATTGAACGTTAAAACACGTAAACCTATTCTAGTAGAACTCCTAAATAAAGGTATGCATAATAGGGCCCATTTAACCATTTTAAGTGCAGTGACAACAGAGAAAATATCTCTCAGTTTATTTTCACTGAAATTAATGTTATCCATTACAGGACACCAGTTGAGAGCATTGCGTTATTTTTATGATAACTCTCTTCCAGAAACTTGGCAGTTCAGTTTTATAGAGAGACTAACTGACAGAGAAGCTATAACATTTAAGCAAAGCTTATTGCTGCCTTATTACATGGCTGTTATTGCAATCACAAAAATGGTTGAAAGATCTTACACTGAGGGATTTCACTCTGAAGTTGATCAACTTCATCCCCTCAAAATCGACTCTGTTGTAGATGTCGTTCACTGTTCTGATGTAAGCAGCTATCTGGGAAAGACACAAAGCATTACTGACACATTAAAAAAAGAGCATAGAAACGCTTTCAGTTTGACTGAAAAGTAAAGAATATAAAGGTTTTACCATTTCCATTCATTCCTACACCTACAATGAGGAATTTATCTCTGAGACAATGGTGTCAATACAAGTCATTATTTCAAAGCTTGACCAAACACGTGCAACAGGCTCTTACGTCAATGACTGGACAGGAGCAAGCTGCCTGCGTATGCAGGAAACCTGTTGTTCCATTGAAGAGGGTAAAAGGACAGGGGAGCAAAGAGGTCTGGGTAGATTATGGGCCCCAAAAGTGACTATATAGAGGTGTGTTATCAATACGCTTGGGAAGCATTCATGTTAAAAGAGGTTATGACTTCTAGGTGTGGCTCCCTGTATTTTACTTTCTTTTTTTTAATATTGGTATAAAATATGTTTTTTTCCACTGGTCAGGATCTTGTGTTGTTGTAGCTCTTAAACTATCCATTGCCGTAAGCATTGATGCCCGGGTGGTCAGAGACCTCTCTAGTCTTATGGGAATCAGGGTCAGCCCCAGTGAAAAACAACCGTGGCCATGTGTGTGTATATATCAGACAAAAACCTACATTACTGTCTTTTCATTATGGCCCAGAGGGTGACCGGGAAATCCCCAGGGAAAAGCCAAGAGCCTCTGTAATGCTAGTACCTCACCATTTATCAATGCAGCAGTCCCAGGTGGATTGCTGCACGAGGGTAAAACGGTAAATATTTCCATCTCAGGATGGAAAGAATGTGACCGGCTCAAAGAGGCGAACGGACAGTGACTGTGTGCGCCAGCATGATTCCAGGATAAACATAATGGCTCCCATCTAAGATGAACGTCATTGCCTGACATTGAGTGGCTGGTGGACTCTAGCTAATGAGAATGGACACATGCTGTTTGGCATTTAAGGACATACAGTATCAAATAAAATGTATTAAATAGATAATTATTTAAAAGCTGAAATAGCTAAAAAATAAGGCAAGTTACCAATGTGATAAATATAAGTAAATTAAAATGTTAAAACACAGTTTTTTACATATTTTTAAATGTTGGGGAATGCTCAACAATCCCTATAAAAATAGCATTTTGGCCATTTTTAAGCAACGATATACTGCAACATTTTGTACCCAGGTTTTCATGTCATTGGCATCTTGTTAATATGTTGTGCCAGCTGGGTCTCCAAGAACCCTTGGCTCTGTCTGTCAATGTCTGGTTCTGGTTAGTGCTCAAACCGACACACGCTGTAATTCCTGTCCTCATGTTCATTGCAGCAGCATGGCTGTGTAGGCATCACTGAGGAGGTCAACCTTTCCCCCAGTCGGCCCGCCAGAACGGAGGTCACCGCCGGTCTCAACCAGTCCACTGAGAAAAACAGCTGCTTGCAGAGTTTCAACTGAACACTGAATATTTAAAAAATTTCAGAGGAACAGCTGCAATGCTACACAAGCAGGGATGTCCACCCTGTCAGCTCAGCCCAGTCTGCAGTACATAGAGTGCAGGTTACGCTAGGTGAGTAACTTAGGTCACTGTTGCTGAGACCGTACTTGGGGACAGTAGGAGTTGACTAAATCCCACGAGAGCTGGCTGTGCTGCTAGGTCACATGGACATGTCTGAAACAACCAAACCCAGGGTCACACTACAAGTCTGTAGGAGCCATTGATGAGCACGATCTAAATGCAAGTGCTTTGAGCTGGCACACACATGCACATACTCACAGACACACATGTTCGTATATGCACGTGTATGCATGAAGATAGACCTATACCCTTGTCCAATCGCCCGCAACAGCAAGATTTACACATGTATAAACTGTGCACACACGAAGCAGCTTGTATATATCTTAACACACGTATGCACATATCCACAAATGATTTAATGGTGGCAGGCATGTTGTTGACATGTGGCACTGTGTGCTATGAGAGAGAGAGGGGGGGGGGGGGGTGCATCTCCTCTAATCCTGGCATGTCTCTGTGTCCTGCCCTGGCAGCTGGGTGACCTTTGGAGCACTTGGCACAGACTATTCAGTCACTTGGTTAAATGCAAAAGTGTGGTCTTTTATGAGGGAGGCTGCACATCTCAAAAGAAATGAGTGAATATCATCTTAAAGCAAATTGCACATCCCCCCATTTATTTAGATATATATATTTCAGTCATTGGGAATTGTTTTCATTTAATTAAATAAATCATGTATTCGTTAAAGCTGCTAGTGGCAGTCTCCTATAGTAGGTGATTTTGGCGACCCCTACTGTTGATTGGTGTACTTATTTTCCTTCCCTGAGCGTCGCAAAGAAGACAGACAGGATGCTCGTGGTCACTGCAAATTGCTAGCACCATCAACTACTGTACTCCAAGTACGTGCATCTCTTCCTGATGTAGTGACGCACTTCCTTGTGCCATAAAGCAATTCATCACAGGGAGATCGTACCCAGTGGCAGACAAAATTTGTGATAAATGTTGAGACTTCCAGAGGACTGATCTGAACCGCAATTTTTTAATTCTCCCATATATATTACAATGTGTTATTAGAAGAAATGTATTGATAAAACGTCAATATAAAAAAGTTGCCTATAGTTGCTTTAACTAATTCATTTAAATTTGTCTTTGTGGAACAAAGCTTATGAGTCTAGAAAACAATCAAGAAGTATAACAAATAACAAAAGAAGAAGCAGGGGGAAATGACCGCCACATAAGAAGCTTAAATAGGACTGGGAATAGTTTTGTGGGAAATAGGACACCAAAACAGGCCATTCTCCCTGAGGAATTCAGCTAACGTTGGGGCACTGTTCTACACTGGACAATGGTACCAAAATAACGGCGCAATGAACCCTGGCCCTAATGTTAGTTGTGAGAGCCTCTCCTCCCAAACAGATCAACCTTCCTCGGCTCCAACCTTATCTTTGTCAAAAAACAATGTTATGTAAAAGTTTCCTAGAAAACGATTGCCTATCGGAATCAGCAGAGAACTCTCCATGTTTATTTGCTCATGGAACATGTTTGGCAGGGACAGGGTATGTTTGACTGCTGTCCCATAGCGGCGCAATCAAATATTGCGGAGGCTCATTTTTAAGCCAGCAATGAATTGTGGCCTGGATATTTTACATAATTTGTAGTTATGTTAGAATATGTTAAAGTTAAATATGTTAAAGTTAAAAAGCATTCTAAAAAAACTATTGCATAAACATTAAGTCTTGAGATAAGATGGGTCCGAGGGATTTCAATGTAACGTCTACTTATCCTGACCAATCACCTGAGCCACAACTTTCTCCACACTCCTAAACTTCTTGAAGTAGAGATGGTCAGCGTGGAGATGGAGCAGGCAACACGTTTTGGTTTCATCGATGGCTTTACTGGCCTGGCTCACTGGCACGTCCTGTGAGAGTTAGAATGTCAGAGTTAGAATGTCAGAGTTAGAATGTGCTGATTAACAGATGGGACATGGATGTGACGTTAAAAAATTAATTAACTGATTAATCAATCAATCAATCAATCAACCATTCGATTAATCACTCGATCAAAAACAAAATCATTACATTCATCTGGTGGGATTTGCTCAAATATGCATTGCATTTTTATCTTAAAGTCCACCTAGACTTAGGAGGATGCACAGGTACAGTGTGGACGTGGTATTGTAAAACAAGGTGAAGAGTCAAACGACACTTGGGTAAAAGTCAGAACTTTACCCGTTGATCTGAAATAGCCACACTGCAGAACCATGTATTTAAGTCAGAGGTTAGGAGCAGTCGGAGCCAGATTGCTTGGCTAAGGGCTAGCCTAGGCCCCGCTGCTCACCTGACCGATGGGAAGTCAGGAAGCCAGATGGCAGCCCAGAGAGACAGTGTCCCAGGGATCACCCTCAGGAGCAGTACTTTCCATAAGGGAAAAAATAAACATCTGGTGGATCCATTTACTCACCTCACACTCTTCAGCCACAAGTTTAAGGAACTAAGTGTGGTGGCAGATATGCTGTTATAAATGGTTTTGTAGTAATTTCTGGCCTGATTTCTCCAGTCTCTATTGTTGTCTAAAGGGCTTGCACTGACTTATCCTATGAATGGCTCTGTAGATAGCTATGCAGATCTAGCACACAATGCTACATTGCATGTTTATGTAATTAGTTTACATACTTAGCTACTATAACATGGATTAAGCAAATAGATTAATAAGGCTGCAACATTCCTGCAATATAAAACAGTCCATTTGCACTTCTGCTACAGTTTGATAAAATACATTAGAATTACAATACATCCTGGTAGAGAGTTGACAGACAGTAAACAAAGGAAATAGCAACAGAGCATAACACTAATATTTGTTCATAATACTCTAACCTTACTTGGCCTTAATAATTTCAGAGAAAAGGGGATTTTGAGAGCAAAGGACCCGGTGTGTGTGTGTGTGTGTGTGTGTGCGTGTGTGTGTGTGTGTGTGTGTGTGTGTGTGTGCGTGCGTGCGTGTGTGCGTGCGTGCGTGCGTGTGTGTGTGTTGTGTAGTGGTTCCTGGTTTAACCTACCTCAACGGGGTTGAGAGTCTGGGCAAGTTGCTCCAGACGGTCTGCACCACAAAAGCTATAATGGTTGTTTGCCATGAGAGGGTGATCTGGAAAGGAGACACAAACTCAAACACATCAAAATCAAGGCCTAAACAGACACACATACAGATATACACAGACATACAGACATACACAAATACAGACATACACACATACGCATACAGATATACAAAGACATGCTGACGTACAGAAATACAGACATACACACATACGCATACAGATACAAGCATCCTTAAAAAAAAACGTTAGTCTAGTCTTGTTGAATTGCGAATTGCGTTTTGTCAATTGAATTCATGTCTTGCATTGAAATGGTATGTGTTTGAATCTGTAATTTGTAAGTATTTATGGGAAATAAAAATAAACATTCCAAGGAAAAATTACAATTAAAATCCTACTACTGCTTTGGAGAAGTAAATTTGAGTGTCAGAGGGTTGTTCTTTGGATGGGACCGCAAACCCCCATGCCAATTCTCAAATGTTTTTCCGATGTTATAATCAGACGCTTATTGATTTAGTCATTTTGACAACACAGTGAGCTAGTTTACCATTAACCGTCCATAAACCAAGCTTTATATTTACTTAAGTCGTTTTATTTAAGCTACTACGGTTATTCACCTTCTGCCTGTACATTTGCCAGTTCCACACGCCAGTCAGATCATCATAGTTTAATTCACCTGTGCTGGTTTTTGGCACCAATATGGCATTGTGTAAGATGGAATCGCACAAACACACAAAAAATCCCCATTGAACTCTGTAAGCAAGGTGGATAAAGACCGTAATCAGTTCAACAGAATAAACTTTAGAAAGTTACTCATTAGTTTGTGTACGTGTGCATGCTTATTGAACAATTTTGTCTCATACGAAAGGCTGAATTTGATTAAATTACCGTGAAAGTTAATAACAATTTCCTTGAACACAGATCCTGCTCAACATCTGCGCACACACAGACACACACACACACATACACACATACACACACACACTCACACACACACACACGCACACACAAAAACACTTCAAGGACGTACCTTTGTGAGGACTATTGTTTACAGTGAAGGTAATAGATGAAGCCTTTAATGCTTTATGGGTCAGGTGATTACCTAGATTGAATGGTGCCACCACAAATCTGACGTTTCCACTCACAAAGAAGACCTAGTTCACTTTCATGGAAGTATTTTTTTGGCAACCAACAATCTTTTTTTTTTTTTTTGATCAGGAAGACATTGAACTCAGTGCTTAGTGTGTGCTTGCATATTATCTGCACAATATCTGCTATGAAAGTAGGCAAATAAACTGGCACTATTTTACAGCAGTTTGTGTTTACAATTTGTCCTGAAAAAAATGGCAACACACACACACACACACACACACACACACAAACACTCACTCACACAAAAACAAATACACAAACAGAGGCACACTCACATAGACACACACTTAAAAAATGCACATGCTCAAATCCAAAATGGGATCACGTTGCACCACACAATAAAAGTGAAAACAAAACCTATTGCTTTGGTCAGTTGTTGGCAGAAACGTGCACGTGGCTGAAACAGACACGCATTTTGCCATAGCTTAGAGTGGGGGTTGGACACTGAGAACATCACACCATCCTGCTAAGGTGCTCTTGGCCAATCAGAAAGAGCAGATTGGTTCTCTGCTAGGTGCTAGGTGGGGGTTGTGGCTTTGTGAGGTAGGGCTGAGGGATGAATGATGGGCGTTGACTTACTGACAAAATTACATCCAGACCTCTGGTCCCCCCCCCCCTCATGACCTCTCTCTTTCCCTCTCTTTTTCTCAGATAGCTTACACCCATCCAACTTTGCATGCATGAGCATGAAAGGGGGAAGGTAATGTAGTACGGACACATTTCCAAGCCCATACAACCAAAATCAAGGCCCCTTTTCACCGTTTTAGCGCTCATGATCGTGTGCTAAGTGTTTCAACTGTCCATCGCATTATGGCCCCCATAGGTGGAGAACTAAACAGTACAGAATTACTTTAGTACCTGCAGCTATTACATTAGTAAACAAAGCTATCACGAAATGATGCACTTCATCCATGCATGGCACTTTGGGTGAATGTGGGTGTGTGTAAAAGAACTTTGTCATGACTTTCAAAGGCATTCTTATAAAAATACTTTGATACAATGACGATACTAGTTCCAATGTATTTTGTTTTGTTGCCCTATGAATTTGAATCATTGTAATTTTAACTCTGGAATGCTGAATCTCTCGTCTTCAACAAACTTACCTTACCCTTGAGTACTAATAAAGATACCTTGAAATACCTTTTCAGTTAAGGCAACTTCCTTTCTATTTTATAACGTGTTTTTTAGTAACAAATTAACTTGCATAAAAGTCACCTGGCGTTAATTATGCAACATTTAGAACTCTATGAGTTGTATACAATATTTGCCTATTTGGCTACCAAGAGGTTTCCCCTGGCAGTGAATGACATGACATTACAATTCAGCTTGGACTTCCCGCATTCTGTTGTAAGTTCTACTCATGTACCAAACCTACGAGTTGAATTACCTGGTAGCACTCTGCCTGGTATTTGAATATGCTGATGTCCCTCAATGTGATCATCCTCCAAAGGCCATACAGCTACAAATCACCCAGTTGTCAACCCTGTCTGACCAGAAGGAGATGTCCCTTGGGGGTTGCCACACCACCAAGACATCAGGCATGCTCTGTCAGGGGGCATTTCCCCACAAGGCAACATTCCTCCATAAACTAGAAAAATCAAGAGAGAGGTCAGGAACAAAATGCTCTTTCCAGTCCATTCTGGAAATGTAGAGCCATTTTTTATAAGACTAGTAATTTTATTAAATGCAACATGTCACATGGTATAATTAGCGACATATTACTGTGAAACTAAGCTTTGGAGTGAATACATTTTTGTTGATCCAGTTTAAAAGTTTAATGAAAGGATTAAACTTTGGAACCATAGAAAGTTACACTGTACAGCAACTTTCCATTTATCCAAGCAAAACAAAATACTTCACGAAATTAAAAATAACCCGAGCCCCAATATTGAAATAGGAAATGGAAAGACATCCATAGCTGACACGTCACACAGTGTAGTGGTGTGTTTATACAAACTCCAGGTGTTAAAGAAGATGTTTTCGGTAAAGTTCTGAGAACGTATATTTTTCTGCAAAAACAACATGTGATATACAGTTTTATGAAAACAACAACATTGTACTATACTGTACTTCTGTGTAAGTGTGTGATAGAAAGAATGAGTGTACGTGTGTGTGTGCGTGTGTGTGTGTGTGTGTGTGCGTGTGTACGTGTGTGTGTGTGTGTGTGTGTGTGTGTGTGTGTGTGTGTGTGTGTGTGTGACTGAAGACAAACTGAGCAGGAAGCAGAGGGAACATGGGGGAGTGCCTCTAAGACCTCTGGGGAGCATGGGAAATGTTCC
>JAVQIZ010021060.1:0-11102 GCA_036023535.2 Galaxias brevipinnis | reverse complement strand
TGGCGACCTGTCCAGGGTGTACCCCGCCTCTCGCCCTGTGTCGGCTGGGATAGGCTCCAGCCCCCCCGCGACCCTGCATAGGATAAGCGGTATAGCTAATGGATGGATGGATGGATTTTTTTATATTGGACAGTTACCATGCCCTCTAAGGCTTGATTTAGTTTTGGTCAAGTGTTTTTTCAAATGTATATTCCGTAGCTCACGTTGTCAGTCAAATGTCTACACCAAAGTATTTTATTTATTTATCCACTCTGGAGAAGGAAGTCAATGTTAGCTCTTCAAAAAGAAGGATTCGTTAACGTTGTTGCCACATTACTTCTATTAGTAAATTATGTTACAGACTTTAATTTTTCACAAAAAGTGTAGTGGAAATACTCGATTCGATGTGAGCAGCCCTTTTAGTAGTTTGTTTACTCTTTTGCACAGTCAATATTTGAGAAGGTATAAAGTAATTTTCCTTACCAAAGATAAACAGCCATTGGTGTTGATTTCAGTTAGTTTTTTGTTTTTATCTCTCTATTATATACTGTGAGTGTAATGTGACTAGCTTTGCTGAAGTGGATTATTAGACTTAAGCACAGTCCTCTTAAAGGACACAGAACACACACACACACACACGCACACAAACACCGAGACACAGACACACACACACACACACAGAAACTCACACACACACGCGCATATACACAGACACACACACACTCAGAAACATACACAGACACAGACACACACATGCACACACAAGCAACTCACACTCACGCACAGACATGCAGACAGATTACAGTGTTTTCAAATAGGGATCACACAATCACATGAAGACGAGCTGACCAAATGCTTATTATTAAACCAGTGCACTTCTGTAGAAAATGTATTTCCTGGTTTCTTAGTATCTGATTCCTGATTGGGGAGGAGCAGTTTGAGGTCGTTGTTACAATCAGAAATTGTGTTTGGATATCTTTGCGGTACTATTGTTTTGCTTACTGTGATATTTGTAAAGCCATTGAAGGAATACCATGGCCATATTGAAGAGCAGTATGCTCCAAAATGTAACTAAGAAAGTTACAATATTTTGTTTTTGTATTGTTAGTTTGTTTTATGAACAGTTTTACTCAGTATTGCACAACTTCAATAAGCACTTACGTTTTTTTATTAGTATTATTTTATTATATTCATATCTGTAACCAAATTTGAAGACAACTTTTCTTTTTTTTCAAACCGGGCAAAATTTGCCTCCCAGTGTTACCCAAAAACAGAACTAAATAAAGCACCATATTATATTTGCAAAATAGTTTTTAAATGTGTCCTTATTGCAGATTTAAACTAATCAGTCCAATGCATAAATAATAAGCTAACTCATTTATATAAATTATTTGTTCAGAAAAGGTGTTTACTTAACATAGAAAGGCATACTGCTTAAGGAATTGTAATTCTGTAGCACGTGAAATAACATATTTCACGCTGGGTCAGCATGATTGGTCAACTAACCCAACAAACATCATGTAAGATGAAGCTGCTTCTTCTCTTCTTTACTGGCCAAAACACATCTGGCTACTCACTGTTGTGCTTAAAGTGTTCTGCAAATGACTGTATTAAAAAAATGTATTTGCTACATATACTTATGTATAAAGTATATAGCTTGCACACGCAGCAACGACTTTAATGGAAGTCAACCCAATGTAGACGTGCTGCCACCTGCTGGACGCTCTAGAAAATGGTTTACAAATAACTATGGTTGCATTCGTTGTCGCCTACTAATTATGGTATTTAAAAAGTGTAGGGAGGCATTGTTACATGTCCCGGTTTAGAGCACCTGCACGAGGGGCATCTCTGATTTTTTGCAGCGAGTGTAGAAATATCCTCGCATCTAAAAATTTTATAAATGATGTGGCATTCGAATATATTAACATGGCATTGTAGTTGACTAAATTCAAACTGTCGGAAAAATATAGGGCTGGCATAGACTATCTTGTCCAGAGCATATAAATATAAAAGTCGCTTTCCGTGTGATCTAGGTTTAGGACTGTAGAGAGAACCTATTGATGGATTAAGGGTGTTTTGTGAAATAAACCAATGTCATTTAGTCACATTGTTGATTTACTTCTAAACACCGTGCTAAATCTCCTATAGGTGGTCGATGAGACACATTAAGCTGAATACTAAGGTTAGGGTTACAGTGCTAAACACATTTTATAACTCGCACTTATAGTGGCGATCACAAAGTTTGCGTACAGCCATCAAATTAATTAACTCCATGCCACGGCCAATATGTCAAAGCCGGCCTCTAACTGTAAACTACATACTTCTTCTACTTAAGGAAATCAGAGCTGATAGCTCTCTCATGACAAACCACGTAAAAAAAAAACGTATTCCGCACATGAAAATATATGCCTGTCGTCGACTAGGCCGCTATGAAAAATTCGTCTGTTTCGCATTATTAATGCATGCACAAGCGGGTAGCTTGGTGACGTTAACAGTTAAGTTAGTAAACATTATTGTCTTGCCTTTGCAGTGTGTACGTGCGTTTTTGCAGTGTGCACGTGCGTTTAGAGACCACACACCCGGATGACCTCCAGCGATAGGTTGTGTACGTTCTGACCGCTTGGGAATGCAAGATTTCCACGGAGAGGACATCTAGTGTTGGTAGCAGGTACTGCAATAAACAGCCAAAACTACATCTTTGAATCCATTTGTCAGAATATCCGCGGCAAGAAGGATTAAGTCATATGTACCATAATAAGTGTTAAATAACTGAAAAGATGGACTAAACTGGAGACATTATATTGGGTGTAGTTCCCCAACCGATTTCTATTCATTGTAAAAAATATTATTGAATTGGTTGTTATGGCATTTCCCATAGTGGGGGTTGTGACCACCCATCCCCCCTACTCAATGCCTCGGCTGCCACACCAGAGAGCGGAGAAACACGTACACCACCATCTACTAACAGAAGATCACATTTATATTGTAAACGATGGATGGGGAAACGAAGTTTAATGGAAATACCAAGACAGCAAACACAGTGAGAAAAACTCGGGGGAAAACGCGGTAGGCCTATGGTATTTTTTTAGGGGACTGACAGTCGAGAGAAAAAATAGACTTGTTGTGTTGGAAACCTTGATCTGTATTTTGAACCCTGCTTAGGTCGTTGAGTTCGGTTAAACCGGCACAAAGTACCGGCTTAAAAAAAAACATAAACTAGGCCTTATTCTGTTGTGTTCTGGCGGATAATCGGACCTAAACTGAACCGGGTCCAAATCGCCAAGGGTCTTTTTGGACTCGGGTTCTGTCACTATAGCTTTCCGGTTTCTTTGAGCAGGGGCCAGTTACTGTTGCGGCGGAACCACATCTATTTTAATTAGTCCACCAAGCCTCGTTTGGATCAGGGTCCAATGGGGTCATCGGGTTCAAATATTATTTTTAGATTCATTGGGACCTCAGTTAACCCGTACATAAATACTACATTTACTTCAGCTCAATAAATTCGCGCATGCGCGCAACAAAAAGGTCGGGCAATTCAACTAGAATTTCACAAAATAGATTTTTATGTTGTTATTTTTCTAACCTTTTCAATCCGTTTGTTTTAAATTAAATGGAATGGAATGGAAAAACTTTATTGATCCCGGGGGAAATTGTAGTATCATCGTTTGGCCATCAAACAATATACAAATAAACAAAACATTTTATTAAATGATTAAAAGGTCAAAGAAAAAAGAAAAAGCCCAATTTAATCTTGGGTGAGCAACACTTCATAGCCTTTATCGTTCGACCCAGTGGCAAACTTGTTCCAAAGTTCCAATCTACAGTGAACTATATAGTTGGTGGGGGCGTACTTTGGGACCCTGTACTTAATTTGAACCCATAACGGGGCCCAACATAACGTCTAAGGGGTATTCTATATATTATTTGTAAAAAAAATTTAAATGACCCGTGGAGATCAAGGGCCCGAATTTCTCGTAACACCTCTTTCACCTTGGGCTCGTTGGGGGAAATAACAGGTTATGGACCTTTCAGGTTTCGCCGTCTGATTCAGAGCTATTATATGCCATTCGCCAGCAGAGGGCTGCTAACACTCACATATGCAATGTGTGTCGAAGTTGTTTTCCGTGTCCCATCCTCCACTCTCTTTTCTCTCTCTCTCTCTCGCTGGTCATCTTCGCTCTCTGAATACTCTTAACTCTCTCTCTCTCTCCCTACCCCATATCCGCCCGTTATTCTATGCAGAACAAAAAATTGTTAGCATATCGTTTGATGACTTTGGCTAGTGAGATTTTAATTATTGCTCGAGACCGCTGTTATCTTGAAAAGCCATGGGTCTCGCGAGCCACTTAAAACGGCCTCCCCATTGGCTATCACTCGCCGTTCACGTGGAATATGCAAATCAGGGCTATTTACTTTGCAGCTTGGGTGCACGGAGTTTTCTGTGAGTCGTGTTGAGCTGGACTAAAGAGGGGACGGGCGAGCAACCGGTTCTTCCTTCCGAACATTCTTAAAATGGCCATATAATTTATTGTTTCACAGTTCTATTTACACAGGCAGTAAATTCATTATCAGCTAATTCCTAATTTATTGGAATATCACTTTTCAACGCATTCCAATGAATTGTACTCGGTAAGTAATTGCATCGAGACTATAACGATGAGTGTTGGCAAACCTGCGTAGACTAAATAAACGATTTAATGTAACCCAAGGCTGCATTTTTAAATGAGGCATTTTTTCCCCTTTGTAATAACATAAATCTAGATATGTTAAAATACGTCTAGTTGCTTCTTTCTTAAAGATAGAAGAAGTTCCTTATCTTAATGCCTGCGCCATGCTCGAAAAGAGCACGCCCCCCTCTGCTTCTCTCCCCTATATATTTCTATAATGGCCTCTCTTGTTTAGCGTCAACTAGAGAGAGCCCGACAAGTAGCCTACAATTTGTAGCCTTCGTTGAGGTAAACTTTTAATTTGTGCAACCTCAACTTTTCATTAACTTGGACTCTATAACATTAATTTGTTTGGCTGATACGTCAAATAGGCCACAACAATTGGGCTATGGGAGGCCAAATGCTTTTCT
This sequence comes from Galaxias brevipinnis, assembly GCA_036023535.2. Classification (NCBI taxonomy): domain Eukaryota; kingdom Metazoa; phylum Chordata; class Actinopteri; order Galaxiiformes; family Galaxiidae; genus Galaxias; species Galaxias brevipinnis. Next base: position 6,046 of record JAVQIZ010021060.1, on the reverse strand, counting down.
TAAATCAATCACTTTTTGAAGGATATAAAGTTTTAATGTAAACTTGATCAAAATTAGAACTATTGTAGCCTATACACACAAAGGATCGCGCACATTTTATAATTGACATTTTTCAGTAGGTGGTTTGTGAATCATTTTGGTGTAGATTTTGAAGCGTTCTTTAGATTTTTTTTTCGTTCAGCTGACAATACCCAAAAATTATCCAGCTCTCGCCTTCATGGCGTAGGCCGTCAGACTTCTATTATAATTAATAGTATCTAGTTTCCCAGGGCTTTTGGAAGTTAAAGGGGATCACGATATCACACAAAGATATTATTTAACAGTACTTGGTAAATTATTTAATCCCTTGTTTTACCCATGTTAATGGCTGACTGGGAGCGTTCAGCCTGTGGGATTTCTAATATTCATATGGGTTGTGGTTAACTATTTAAATGTAAGCACTCATAAATGCAAAAGCAGACAAATATAAGTAATCAATCAATAATCAATCAATTTAGATTTTGTCCTTATCCTCTTTTGTGGATTAAGTTTCGACTTGTCTTTGGGATGGTTTATTAATAAGGATGATTGATTATTTGAATAATTTGTATATACGTGAATATCAGTGAATATCAGCTGTTCTAGCAGTTTGTTGACAAAGTTACCAATAGTTCTAAAGGGTAAGGTTTACAGAAGTCCTTTCCAAGTCTGCCTGAAAAAAAATTCTAAGCTACTGCAGTGAACTAAGTAGTTCTGTGTGGGTTAACAACGTAGTTGTAAATATTGACTCAACAAATTAATATTCCACCAGTCTACTTCAGCATGGTGAATTGAAACGTCCTGCTGTATTTATTAAGATCATTTATATGTTAAACATTAGGATATGTTGTTGTTATTGATCCTGTATCTCTCCTCTCAGCGTGCTCACAATGCTGAATCCACGGCCCATGCCAGGCCCCATAATGCCTGTTGACATGGCGATGCGAATCTGTCTGGCCAGCTCCCCGCCCCTCCGCAGTTTCCTCAGCTCCTACGATGACTACCGCTCCAGCTCCAACTCCCACTCCAGCTCCGGGTCTTCCCTTTTTCAGCGTCATAGGCCCCTACGTCCGTGCCTGAGCTCCAAGACCTACGTCGAGCCCTCCTCGTCACCAGGGAGCAGCACCAGAACCTGGCAGAACCCCAACCCCAAGTCCAAGAAGAAGAAGAAGGTGGTGTTTGCCGACTCCAAAGGAATGTCGCTGACGGCCATCCATGTTTTTAAGGAGTTTGAGGAGGATCCTCTGGCAGAGCTGCAGTTTGACCTCGCGGGCCTAGAGGGCGCTGCAGCCGGACTGAGGCTCACACACGACAAGGGCTTTGTTCTCGACTTCCCCCAGCCCGCCACGGACTATCTGGACTTCCGTAACCGTCTGAAACGGAACCAGGTATGCCTAGAGAACTGCTCGGTCCAGGAGCACTGTCTCTCCGGCACTGTCAAGGTCTCCAACATCAGCTTTGAGAAGTCCGTGTCGGTGCGGGTTAGCTTCGACGGGTGGCAGAGTTACGAGGACGTGAAGTGTATTTTCCTCAACAACGTGTACGGGTGCCCCGAAACGGACACGTTTTCCTTCTCTCTGGACCTGCCCACCTCTCTGTCGCCGGGCCTCCGGGTGGAGTTCTGCCTCCAGTACCAGGCGCTGGGTCGAATGTACTGGGACAACAATGATGGTAACAACTACAGGCTCGTCCAATCGGATTCCTCCGAGCCTAGCCAGAACGTTGTTCCCCCGACACTAGTGAGCGGCGTTAGCGGCATCATAGCGGAGTTCCAGAGAGAAGTGGAAGCAGGACGCTGCGGAGGGGAACCAGGAAAAAGGCGGGAAATGGAGTTTGATCAGTTCGGTAGCCCCAGAACATCGGCTGGTATCTTCCCTGAATGGCAGAGCTGGGGACGGATAGAAAACAGCACCCCATACTGGTGAGGACGACCTAAGGCGCCCTAGGCTTCATTAAATCTCAACTGAACTACCTGGCTCCCCGCAGCCCCAGATCCAGGAGAAGGGAAAGGCAGAGGATTTTGCTGTCGGAGGAGTTTGTGTATGACAGTGAAAAAAAAATCATTCTCCGATGTTCACCCACGTCTATAAAAGCATTCAAAATACATATTTTTTTTAAAATACAAAATATATTCAGAGTATGAACGGTAAAGATTATCTAGATGGTCCTTTCGATTTAAGGCTTTGTAATGAAGAGGAGCTGATGTACACATGATGTTAATTCCCTTTTCTTGTACAAATGTGGATGATATGTGTTAAAGAGTCCATCAGTCCGTCCATTTGTACGGCTGTATGTATTTACATAAGAGAGATGATATTTTTGCTGAATTATATACAGCCTATGCAATACAGGACAACTTGAATAGATCTTCAGACACAAGGGAAGTATGTATTTGATGTAAACGTTCCTGTACACAGCACAACATAAAAGATACGTCCACATGTCAGCAGTGACACGTATAGGAAAAGGGCCCTTGTGTTTGGGGCATGCATCTGTTTATACAGCTGTGGAAAATGCAGATGCAATGTGCCAGTCAAGATTCATGAAAGCACAGGTCGAAATATAAACAGGGAAAAGTGTTGGGTACCTTCTCTCTCTCTCTCCCTCTATATATATATATATATATATATATATATGGCTGGTTTTCGTAGTACTTTAGCATCCTTTAGAAGAACCAACAGCTCTTTCACTGTAAGCCAATAACGTCACTGTAGCAATTGGAGAAAAAAATGAAAGAAAAATGACTGCAATAATGCCTATAACTGTTTAGATTTAATTCAAGTGGCATTTTAGTAGTACTGATATGTCTAGATAATGTTAAAAGTGTAGTTTTCCAAATTTGTGACGCAATCTAATAACTTTTTTGGGATATAGACTTGAAAGGTGTGAAGGTGTTAAAAAGCTAATGTATGGTAACATAGATGCTTTTTCTTTGTTTAATGTTCTAACCATGATTGTATAGCGATAGGAGACACTGCCCAATTTCCAGCACACCAGCACAGAACTACTTTTGTTAAAAATAACAGCAACAACAACATAATAGCTCAAGATAGTGACTTTAATTTCCACTATCTCAAATGTGAAAACCGGTCATGTTTTTTATGGTGGATAGTTTCCTAACTTTCCTTTTTAAGCTTTGAACTAAGTATTTCTTCTTGCTGCTAGATCCAATATAAGCCATAACAATGTTTGCTTTACTGTTTAGAAGGAGTTTGCACTGATTAGAATCCCCTGATGAAATCCAGTAATGCCTTTTCAATGTGAAGGGAAACGTATTAAATAATATTGGAATAAGAGATTGAAATACGGTTGTAAGTTAGTCGGGATATTCTTGCAATACCATGGTATACAGACGTGCACCTCATGAAGTTGAATATAATTGCATGTCCACATGTGTCAAATGTCTTGCTTTTTTAGTAGGTTGTATTTGCTTGTTAGTGGTTTAGCTTCTTCTGCTAGCATGTTAGATTGGCTCGCTAGCAGTTTAGCTTCTGTTGCTAGCAGAGTAGCTTGACTTGTTAGCATTTTAGGTTCTGTTCCTAGCTGGCTAGTTTGACCTGCCAGCCGTAGTGCTTCTGTTGCTAAAGGATTTGCTCAGCATGGTAACAGTTTAGCATGTGTTGCTAGTAGGTTAGCTCTGCACGTGTGCAATCCAGCTTCAGTTGCTTGCAATTTAGAATGGCTTGTGGAACAGTTGCTAACTGGTTAGCTCAGCATGTTAGCAGTGGAGGTATAGTTGCATGCCATTTTGATTGGCTTATTAGCAGTTTAGCTTCTGTTGCTAGCAGGCTAGCTTGACATGCTAGCAGTGTGGCTTGTAGCGGTTTAGCTTCAGAAGAGAATAAGGGACACATTGTTGGACAAAAAGGTTTCATTAACAGAAACAACACAGGTGAATAGCATTTAAGGTTGACATTGAATTCACGTGTAAGATTTGTACATTAGCATATTGTACACTTTTTGTACTTTTTCCTGCGTCCACAGTATTTTTAAACAGAAAACATTCACTTCCAAAATGCACTCAAAATGCCCTGCATAGGCCTTCCAATCTCTTCAACTCATAGCCGCTACTGCTGTAAGTTTATTTGTCTGTTTTCTGTCAGGCTCATGTTTTAAGTGCAGTTTGTTCTTACGTACGTGTTTGTGCCATGTAATATGAAGGCCCTCCTGTGTGATTCCAGGGTGGGATTGAATAGGTGAGTGTGTGAGAGTGAGTGAGGGGAAAGAGAATGTTATTTCAAGAATGTACAGGCAGGTACAAGAAATGTGACTAGAGAAGTTGTAAAAGGACGGTGTCAAGTGTTACGGAAATGCACCAAGGTCTCGTTTCAAAGTTTATTTTTGGAGGCCGAAGAGTGAACGTTTCAGATATTTTCAACAATAAATTTGCAGTCTGCCTAGCAACCTGAAAGAACAATTAAATAGGCTGGTAAAAGCAAACATTATCTGCAAAAAAACTTAATATCTTATATTTCCAGAAGTTGCATACATTCCCATTAAGCCAAGCTCTCCTGGTCCATGGAATGGACTGTGGGTGATGGTTTTGGTTACACTTTGTGCATAAGCATAGTAATGTTACCAAGAATTTACCAGCTTATTAAAACATAACACTAAATATGGTCTAACCCTCCATCAAATGGCTGTGAGACTGGTTGAGTTGGACTTGTATTCACAAAGCATTGATAAATCACTGAAAACGCTGATCTGTGATCAGTATTGACGAATGTAAGTTATCCAATGGATCCAGATTTAATCATGACAACGCTGACATTGGGGTTGAATGGCATTGTTTTATTTCTATGTTCCAGTTATCTACATTGTGAAGCACTATCACCCTTTTGTTTCTGTATGACACAAAGGGTTTTTTGTTTGGTTGGTTGATTATCTAATAGATCAATTAATCAGCACCCCTGTTTTGTGAATATGGGGCCAAGCCTTGTCCTTCTAGGTTGCTAAGATATTTTGAGGCTGCCAATGCTAGCTAACAGTTAGCGACTTGGTGTTAGTGAGCTTGGCTTGAAGAGTGCAATTTTAACATGTTGAGGATTTAGTCACCCCATTCAGGGAAAGGCTATTGCAGTGTTTGTCCAGCCCACAGAATAGAATGATATACGATACATTTTCTATTGCAAGTCAAAGGTGTCTTGTGTAAGGGTTTGACTGTTGGCTGCTTTTGTGTTAATTTTGAGAAATAAAGTCTAATGTTTCCAGCGTGAAAAATGTACTCTGTGTCTTTTATTTTGAGTCAAAATGCTTCTGTTTTTGCACATTTCATAGGAAATAAAAAAAACTGTTCAAATCCACATTGAAAATGTTTTAAAGAATTGGTACACATTTTATATAGGATGCAATTTTCCAGTTGTAAACAGCTTATATTAGTGTTACATGAGAGCAAACCGTTGATGTATCGTAACATTGACAATATTGGGCTACTTTCTCTCAGTCCGGTTTGAAAATGCTCCGCAAAATGTATCGGAGTCAAATTTGATAGAGATTATAAAGATGACCATGCTCATAGCAGAGAGGGTATAAAGGTCACCATGCTCATAGCGGAGAGGTTAAAATGGTCGCCGTGCTCATAGCAGAGGTTATGAATGTCACCATGCGCATAGCAGAGAGGTTATAAAGGTCATAAAGGTGACCATGTTCGTAGACAGAGAAAGTGTTACAAAGGTAAGTTATTGATTGGTACCTGTACTCAGTGACTGCTCATAGTAGATAGAGGTTATAAAGCTAAGTTGATTGGTACCTGTATTCAGTGACTGTGCTCATATGTTAGAAAGCTAAGCTGTTGATTGGTACCTGTATTCAGTGACTGTGGTCAGTAAGCGTCTACCTGGGTTGTTATTTGGTTTCCAGTCCATAGACTGACCCAGTTCTACACACAGCGTTCAAAGTCTTTTTGTTTCCAGTTTAGGTTATACAGGTAGGTTCATTGGTACCTATGCTCAATGACTGTGCTCATAGGTTATAAGGTAAGTTCATCGGTACCTATACTCAATGACTGTGCTCATAGGTTATTAAGGTA
>JAVQIZ010021059.1:0-19744 GCA_036023535.2 Galaxias brevipinnis | reverse complement strand
CCCCCCCCCCCCCCCCCCCCCCCCCCCCCCCCCCCCCCCCCCCCCCCCCCCCCCCCCCCCCCCCATTGCATTTCTGAGTGATATGCCACTATGTTTTTCCAGCGCATTTTTAACTGGAGAGATTTGCTGTGAAACAACGAACCTGTGAGCAATTGGCATGTGGTTCTGAGAGGGTGCCACTGTTTTTGACCGTCTGTTTTACCACCATGCTCCCCAGGAAATAGCTGTACATCAGAAGGACATTTTAAACTACTGAAGCACAAACCTTTTTTATACTATAATAGGCGTTCCCAATCTCTTGAGACACAAAAGCAAAGAAAGACATTGAACGGCAATATAATACCGTCTCCACTTTGATAATATTCTCTTGTGACTCAAGGTTATTTGCAGAGCTTGTCTCTCTGAGCCAGACTTCTCTTTTAGTGTCACTGCCTATCCTTAAAAGGGGGTCAGTGTGTTTGCTAGCCAGCTCTAAAGTGCTGGAAGGGGTCCCTTCTCCTCTGAGATATCTGGCGACACTCTTTACTAAATATTGTGGTTGAAGCCATCAGGGGAAAAAACGTCGTGCTGTCCATTGATGGCTGGGAGCATTGAGGAGGGTTCATATACTGGACTTTTTCACGATGTCCCTCTGTCACAAGGGAACCGCAGTCTCACATGCTGGCGTTCTAGTGTCACCTGATGTGTTTTAGCATTTAGCCTAGAGTAACAATGGAGCTAGTCTAGCAAATGGTGGCGTTCATGGGATAGAGGATTTTACTCAACTCTTTTTAATGAGAATCTCTTTGCTCTTGTTTCCCTCTTGAAGCATGACCAACCCTCAAATGTGGAGTGAAACGTTGATGTTTATAGTACAGCCTCTGCGTTTGGCAACTTCTAGTTCTGCTTTGTGATCCATATGGAAGGTGTTTTTTTTTTTAGGATGTGCGAATAGCCAAACACACAACACCTTACCTTTTTCTATGTCGTTTTAAATGTCTTCACTTGCGCCTGTTTGTACAGTTCACAACACAGCACTGGTTTGCCTGAGCATTCAAATAAAAAAGAAATGAGCCTGACTTTTTTTAAATGATCATTTATGCTCAGTGCAAAATCCCTTTTATTTGAGTAATGCAATCAGCAGTCCTGTTCTTCTGTCAATATGGCTATAAAAGGACCAATGTACAGACGTTCAATATGTTTGCAAAATGAAGAAAAAAGCTGGTGGAATTGACATTTTAGTTTTCATCTGTAACAAAATATTTTTCCAGTTATTGACTTTTAGTTTTTTGTTGCGTTTCAGGATATGTAGTATGCCCAGTGTTTTTTTTTCTTTTTTTGTGAATACTGTATTGTAATAGTTTGGGTTTTTTGTTGCTTCAAGATCTCTCTAGATGAAGTCTTTGTTTTTATATTTTCTTTTTGCAATAACGTAAGCAACAACTTAAAGACAGTGCATATTTTAAACCTGTGGTTTTATTGAGCTTGAACTTGGTGTTTTGAAATTAAACCAATTTTAACTATAAAACAATATTCTGGCTTTCTGTTTGTTATAAAGATTCTTGAGAATGTTTCGTAATTAGTTTACAAATATGTTGTTCATTGTACTTAAATTGCCAACACTCGATAGAGATCCTGAGCAGTAACACTAGGTAGCAGCATAACAGAGATCCTGAGTAGTAACACTAGGTAGCAGCATAACAGAGATCCTGAGTGGTAACACTAGGTAGCAGCATAACAGAGATCCTGAGTGGTAACACTAGGTAGCAGCATAACTTCATATCTTAGCACAGCTGTTCTGTTGGTCTCATCAGCCACGGAGTGGTTTGGACTTTCTATTGGTCTGACTAATATTAAGAAGATGAAAATGTATATAAATATAAAGTATAAATCTTGGATAAGTAAAGGGATTAAAAAAATTAATTTTGCGAAAATAAATGTAAATTTGGCCATCTGCGATTTGTCTGGGTTGAACTCCAGTCTGTTTTTAGAAGGCATAGGTTAGGATGTGTGTCCTTTTTACGGGAGAAGAAAGGCAGTGTTGTGTGAGCCTACTGGGCCAACAGAAGTTGAAAGGTCAATGTCAGCGGCAGGCCAAAAGTCTGGCATTGTCTGCTTCCTGTGGAACGCCAGCCAGCTGCTGCCTCCCCAACACAGTTTTTTGGTTTTCTGGGGGGTGGATGGGCCAGGCTGGAATGGTCTGGTAGAAGGAACCAGACAGACCACCGACCATCTTATTTTGTATCAAAATGGGAGGCATGTCACACAGGCTAATGCCAGTGTGATAATACAACTTTGTCATTAACGTGTTTCTAGGTCATTATTTTATCTCTAGAACCTGTAAAAAGAACACGCATCCCCTTGCTGCACTGGTACATATTTATGGAAAGAAGTCAGTCAGTCTAGATTCACTAAGACATACTGTGTGGTAGTCTAAGCTATTTTATGGCACTTGTGTCTAACCGTGCTCTCCAAGATGGCTAGTCAATATATGCACTAAACAAACAAAGCGCCTGTCTCGCGTTTTACTGACAAGGCAGACAGTTTTGTTGTTTCGTTTTCTATTACAAATGCACCGGACATGTATTCAGTGAGGGGAGGCCCTAATGAATTTCACACATTCTCATTCGGGGGGGGGGGGTTGAATTAGTCCCCATTGTCGGGGTGGAGGAATGCATCGCTAATGCTTTGAGGTGGAGGGCTGAATGGAGGGGGAGCGACGGTGCCAGGGGCATGGGGCCCTCTGACCCCCCGACAGATATTTCCTGAGTGTCCGGGCACCGTGCCCACTGGAGGTCCGCCTCCCCGGTGGATTCTAACCCTACTTATTTCCTGAATGTTAAGCAGCTGCATGACAGTCCTAAGGAAACGACACGGCAATGAAAGCATCCTAAGTTACATACAGAACAGTTAAAAAAAAAAAAAGTCTAGGTCTAAAATTCTAATGAAGGTGGTGACGTTAATGTTTCTGTGTTGGCACAGTGAGTGTCTACGGCTGACGGGCAGCGAGTGAATGCAAACCTTTGGCCATTTCTCTTGGTTAGCTGGATAGGGAGTCCTGCCAGTCAGGCACATTGTACAGTGCAGCGAGAGGGTGGAGGGGAGTCAAGGAGACGGGGTGTGTTGCTGCGTGTCTCCTTTGTGGGCAGCGGTGAATAGAGAGGCAGCTGTATCCTGGGTGCCTGTGTTCCCTTTTTATTAACAACCCAGCGCCTCCTTTACACACATCACAGGGTGTGCACACACCCCATGAAGGATCGGTAGGGCTGCGACGCCCCCTCCCTCACCTTTTCACTCTGCGGACATGTGGACAACCCGTCATTTCCGAACAAGTTTCCACAATAGTGCCTGCCAGTTCACTTTTCACCATCTCTCCTCAACCGCAGCTTATGCCTCTACTATTCAATCACTAGTCTTTGCTGGTCTTCGAAGAACTTCAGACATCCTCTGTGAGCCCCATGTCAGGCAACAGCTGAACTTTGGTTAGCTGGCAGGTGACTGAAGGTTTTGGCTCAAACAGTATTTTAGGGATCAGTAGTGATAGGCTGCAGTTTTAGTTTATGGGACTGAAAGTCAGGGGTGTGCTTTGGGACGGTCTAAGCCTTTTATGCCCTCTCCCTTTTGCTTTCCACTTTCAAAAAGCACCCGCACACACTGTAGCCACAGGCTATGGTATAAAACAATTTGACAAGGCTTTTCAGCCAACTATACCTCCGCCAGAGCATATCATTTGGAATACATAATTAGTGTCAAAGAGCAAATCTTGGAAAAATATATTCAACTTTAACTGCATTGCAGCTGACATTTGACATTTGCAGTATTTCTGTTGTATAATATTTCTTAATTTATCATTGAACAGTTAATAATCGGCCCAAACGTGTCCATTGTTTTATGTTCCAGCCTGTTGGATTTCCCATACTCAACCCCAAACAGCCAGCATGTTAAAACAAGCAGACCTGGGGTGGAGCATCCTAAGATCAAAGTTGCAGAGTTTATAGATGTAAGCCTGAGATAAAAATGTCTACTGCTAACTGTTATGGCGTTGATGCCATGGCCAAGTGTTACTCAACACACCAGCAGGTGCCAAAGTTATCACCATAAAAGAGTGAGGAAAGAAAGCATGTCTGCCTCCCGGGTATTTTGAGTTGAATTTAACAGCTAGTCCTTGTTCCAACTAACAACAGTGTTTGTCCAGTGTCTCGTTATTTATGAAATATAGAACATAGCGACAGGCTAAATGTTTAGTGGCGGGAGAGGCTGTTAATTTCGGACAAATTAGCAACTGATGGTAATATAGCTTAGTGTATGAATATCACAGATTATTTGAATCATCATAATATCATAATGGATATAAATGACTGATTGATTCATCCTTTGCCACATTGTCAGTGTTCAAAAAAAGTCAGAGACAGCTGTTTCTGTCATCGGCTGAACGCTTAAACATGAAAAGAACTTGGGGCACTGCAGCCAGGTCCTCTTTACATTACCCCATAGGTCTCTTAGCAGGCATGAGGAGACCAGTTTAAGAGCTTGGCTAGTATCACTTCAAATTGAAGAGCACGGACTCAGGGGGAATGCTTTTGCAAGTTCTGATGTCTATTAAGTTTTCTGCTTTTATTGTGATGATATGTGATACCTGGATTATGGTATAAAAAAAACAACCCTCTCTCCCTGGCATTTGAGCACATGCTGAGGAGGATTAAGGCCTCAGCCAGTTGCTGTGAACGCTCCCGAGGGGGCTAGAGAATCACTCCGCCACTCTTAATCCTGCAGACAACATGGCTTGTTAATTGGAGACCGGGTGATGTGGCGAGGAAAGCCATGGTGACGGCGTACAAGTCGCCATAGTCTCCATAATCCCCTGAACTCTCTGGAATGTTCTTTGCTGGCAGTTGTCCCCTTACCTCACCAGAGGTTGCCTTGTGCCAGGAATCCCTGGTATCATTGGCCTGCCAAACTACCAGGTCACGGCTCGTCTGATAAGTCTTACTCTCTCAACAACAGCAAACTAGGCGATCGAACTAGTCTAAACTCTAACCCATAATGATCATCTCTTCTTGAAAAGCATGTGTGACATTTCACAGGTTATAACCAGCCTTCCGTTAAGAGGTGCCAGAAAACACAAATAGGTGCTTTGTTTCTCACCATGGCACAGAGAGTTTCAGACTGACTTGCTCTGATCAAAATGACTTTCCGTGCTACTTATGGACTTCAACATGGTTTATCACATTGAAAACTTGTGTGAGCTGCATGCTTTTGGTGATTTTGTTTTTAAACGCCATATTCTACTTGGTTGAACAGAAGCCAACAGCGTCTGGTTCATCTCATGCCCTATCTGATAAAACAGGGAACATGGGTTGAGGTGTTCACTGAAATCCTGATTTCATAACCTTTGTCACACTTCTTAGTAATGTTAAGATAAATTACCTGTAAAAACGAAATGTCCTATCTTAAACTAGGATCAAGAGAGGAAAATGTTGTGTTTTGGATGCATAGTTGGATTGATCTTGCCTCTAACTAAAATGGTATGGTAGTGTTCTCTCCATCAAACATGTTCTGAGACAGGATTTGACACAGGAAGGTCTAATTGAAACGTATATTTCTTATCAAAACACAATCTCTAGGGTCTCTTTGAAGCGAAGGGAAACCAGTCAAAAGAAAAATGAACGGATACGCCTCTTTCGTGATTTTAAGCACAGTCTTTGGGAAATAATAAGTTCAACGTGGGAGTTCTCAACACTGGCTATATCATTTAAAGGGTGACAGACCAAACGCATAGAACATCTCCTGAAAGACACCAATAGTTACAAGACTAAAGAGAACTTCTAGCAGTGAATATGCTCAGTGGAGCATAACCCACAGTGATAAAAAGTACTTTAAATCACAAGCAAAGTATCGTTATCCGTCATTAGGTCATCATCATTTTATTAGCGTGACTCAATCGACTGACATGTGATAGTCGTTTCAAAAAGATCTTCTGTAAGTTTCTGATCTTGCGCCCAGCTGCAAAGCCCTTAATGATGCCTGCCATGTGTGGCAAATGAGTCAAAAAAAACAGCCAGACCACCGACGACAATCATAGCTTTAGGCGGGATGCATTGTGGGAAACGTCGCATGCCTTCATGTGTCTGAAGCTCTGTTCAAACAGACATCCATCCGCACATACTTCTCTCCTCATTTCCTCTTCTCTCTTTATTGACACATTAAAATAGAGCCTCAGAACCATAGGGGCTCAAAACGTGTATGATAAACGACACAGACATGGTAAAGTCATAACTGTTCATTCAACCAGTGACTAAATGGACACTGAGACTCAGTATTCAACTCTGTTGTACATTAAAGGAAGAGGGGATTCTTCACCCGGCATGGCACCCATGGGAAAATGAGAAACATGGCATGAGTATGATAAAACTCTTGTACAATTGAACGATAAGTCACGGCTGTACACTCATAACAGCAGAAAGTTTAATCTCTCCACTAACAAGGGGTTTTACATGAATAACAAGCCCGAAGCGTAGAGTAAGGTGGCTTCCTTTGGCTTAGTGTGGGCTGGTGACTCATCTTAAACATTAGTTAGGCTCTAATCGTTTGTTTGAACTCCTTCACGTGTGAGTTTCCCAAGAAGGTGAGACTGTAAGGTTGATGGCTATTCTTAATAGGCAAACAAGATTTTCCATACATCACTGTAATCTGTTCTGCTTTTCAACTGTTTATTGTCTCAATAACATTGCTATACAGCAATCTCCTTTCCCATACCAAGTGATGTAGAATAACAAACAGTCTGAATGAAGTGAAGCTTTTAAGTGTGCAGCATTAGATTCACAATGGCCCGTTGCCAAAAATTTGGCCTCACAGGGTGATTCTTTTGTCCAAACAAAGCACTCAAAACACTTTAGTGCTTTATACTATTTCAATGCAAAAATGATTTGTTTACAACATTTCAAATTTTGTGAATAGAATGTCATTAAGAAAAACAAGACAAAAACGTTTCAGTGGTTATGCAACTTTATTCAATGGTAGAGAACCACAGGGGTTCCCAAGGTGATACCACCAGGATCCGACCATAATTCCCTGAGAAGCAAACATCTGACTGGACCAAACGGATGCTCCAGATACTGGAGAGAAAATCAACCGTTCGGCCCGTTCAGTTCAAAATCCTTTCAAGGTAATCAAAAGCAGACGTGAATGACAAAATAATTTCAATTACATTCTAAGCATCAATTTACAAATAGCATTTTTTTAAAAGCCACAGTACACAAATACTGCTTCATAAACAAGATATACAATCTTACCCAATGTGGGTCAATAAAAGAGGTACAACTACTCTTTGTTAAAATAATAAACTGATGTTGCTCCCGGAAAGCTCAACCTCACAAATCTTGACAATGGCTACTTTACTATAACAAGTGTGTGTGTACCAATTTAACTAATTTGTTTAAAATGACAATAAATAACTAATATTAAGTTTCTATTTTGTGCAAAACGTATTTATTGTCATCATTTAGCTGCCATTGATTTAAACTATGTTTAATTTTGACTTCTCTTAAAATTGCTTGTTAATGTGTTGGGGGTTATCTATGCATGAGTCACTGAAGTTGAAACATTAAAGTGTCTTTACGGGAGCAAGCCGCAGTTCATTTGAAACCCAGCTGTGCAAATTGAAATAAAATAAAAATATCTTCAAGCAAATTAGAAGTTGATTGTAACATCAAATCAATATCTCTTGTATATATTATTTTCCCTGATTGTAACAAATGCAAGGAATGTTACCTAATAGAACCTAGAGATATTACAATTTTGAGCGGGGTAATGTTACATCAGTCAATTTTGACACAGCTGTGAAACATATTATCAAACATATCATTGGACTTAAATTCATTCTGTCAATTCATCGGAAGATATTTAGGCAAGAAAAGTGCTTCATCCCAAATACCTCAGATAACCCGAGAGTACATTAAGGAAAACTGCCAACTGCCAGTGAATATCCTAGTTGGAGTGTAATAACATATCCTAAACTAAAGAGCGCAAAAAATCTTCATGTTAAGTCGTTTTGTCCGGAGTCTTCAAATATAAAATAACAAAATACCAATGTTAAAACAATTCTCCCACAATCCTAACCTACTCCCAATAATGTCGAAGAGATAAGTTTCTAAAATCCTTCTAAATAAAAATGAAAAAACAACGGAAATCTAACAAATCGCTAAAATGTAAAGCTGGCAAAGGCTTGCAAAATGTAAGAATACATTCTATGAGAATAGCAGATACATTTACAAGCAACATTTACAACACAAAAGCACAACTGATTGCCTGCAAAGCTCACGCTGAAAGCCCCTTCCTGCTGAGCGCTGGGCTCCTCTGGCCCTGTCATCGCCAGGGGAGGGAGCTCGGGCAAGCAGACAGGAAGGGAGTGTCCGAGGGCGGGCCGCACAGCAGCCCAGTTAAAACAAGCAAAGACCACGTGCAACTGCAGCAAAAATACAGCAGCCTCATGGTCCAATACCAAACACTGGTCCCCACTAGCCTTTCAGATACCGAGGCAGGACGGGGACGAGGATACGAATGGAGCGGTCGCCTTAGTAAGCAACCTGAGGAGGGCACCAGGGAGTGTCTGGGTACAATAAACAGTGCACAGACTTAAACCTGGAGCACGACCAGAGGGGGAAGAAAACAAATGGAGTAAGGGTTAGATTTACAGTAAAGTGATCAACAACAGCAGTCTTAAAAGTTGATTTTACTGAAAGATGTTGTCTTGGGCCATGTCTTACCTTGATGGATCCTCCTCCACAGGAAAGGCCCCTTTGATATTGATGATGTTTCTTTTGTTCTCAAACATTCCATAACTCAATGTGATCTGAAATAAAGAATTGTAATAATCAGACACTAATTAGCACTAAAGTGGGGGAAAAAAGTACATTGAAACGTCTCCTTAATGAGCACGGACGGACATCTCACCTGTTTGTGAATCTCAGACCGGGGCACCTGTTGCAGGTTCTCCAGGTGAGAGTGGAACAAGGTGCTGCGGGTCAGAGGCACCCCCAGCACCGACTCAATGATGTAGCCCACGGTGCAGTCATCAGGCAGGCGGATCTTCTCAGCCGTGTTCATGAAGTGGCCGCCACTTAGGACAGACGAAGGAGAGACAAGTAACACGGTCACCGTCTAGCCCTCTGCAGTGGAGCTACAGTAGCATTCAGACTGCATTATTTGTACTGTTGTTGGTGGTAACATGTACCAGTCGTTCCTCTTACCTTGCCCACGGGCTCATCTTCAAAGCCAGGCCTCGACTGACACAGAAGCCTGCTCCACCAGTTGCAAACCAGAAGTTGACCGGCCTCTGGGAAAATTAAACATTAACCTTGTTAGCGTGTGAATACCTATATTAAAAGCATCTAAAACCTAGCTAAGAATCCATCAACTTTGTCTCACATCTGCAGTAAAGGACGAGTTGAATCTACCCACCATCTTGTTGTCCCCCAGCCTCTCAGTGGCCTCAATGGGCCGGTCCAGGCTGGGCTTGCCGATGTACATGTCCTGGGTGTGGGGGTACTGGGACAGGTGCTTCACCAGGGTCCGCACATTCACATAGTTGTCATCATCCACGTGGCAAAACCACCTAAAAGAACGAAATGTGTTAATACATGACTAATAGCTGCCATTGTAATTACACACAGGGTATTCTATGTAAAAGAGAAAAAAAGTGGAAAAACATACTTTTTGCCAGACTCAATAAACTTGTCGTATTCCACAGCCATCTTGCAGGAGAGAGCTTGTCGACTGTGGGCGGCAGAACAGTTGGTGTTGATGGCATGGCTCCCTGTGAAATGGCGGAGGAAAAGATAGTTACAAACCAGCACTTTCTAAAGATTTGCGAAGAAACTACAGGTTAAGTCCTATCCTATTTCACAACGTAAAATGCCAGAAGCTCAAAGTAGCATTTTCCATGGGGATTAAAATATAACTTGGTTTCCCCGAAGTGTTGAACATGACTAATGCTCAAACAATTCTTATTTGGTTTTCAGATCTATTAAATTCAATTTAGTAAACCCACCAATTTTCTTCCTCAGCTCTTCGTCTTCTCCATCAGTGAAGATGTATGTCTGTTAAAAAGAGAAAGAACAATCTAGATAAGCTCACTTGGTCTCGAAATCCCTGAAATCCAAACCACTCACTGTAATAGTCACCCAATGAACTAAATTCCACACAGGGTGCCTGGCGTTGTCGTTCCCTATATATCCAATTCAGTGTGATTAGCATCCATCAGCAGCCTTTTATGCCATGGAAGACAGAGTGCGTTAAACAGGCCGCACTCTAAGAAAGGGACCCTTGTCCTGGGCTTCACCCTCTCCATGGCAACTGTGAAGGCCCCCCAAAGCATCCCAGACATAGAACAAAGAGGATGGAAAAGCACCCCCCCCCCCCTCTTCCCTCAATCCCCACTCCATATCTCACCCCCTAAATATGCCCCCAATTATACTAGACTCAATCTCGACTGACAACGGGTTGAATGCGACGGTAAATATGAACTGGGTGCGGGTACGAGGACCTAACGCAGATAAGCAAAGTCAGTCGACACGATCCATCAATAGAGCCGTCACAGGCTATCTTTCTCTACATCCGTGGCGCAGAGCTGAGTGGCTCGAGTTATGAGGCTTAAGAGCCAGAGACACAACAAAAGGCACTAAGCCCTGTGGCACACTTTAAAAGAGCAGGTAAGGATTAGGAGTTCCTTTTATGGCGGCCGGGGAGGAGCAGGTGCTAGGCGGGGAGCCCCAGACGCAGCTGAACGGGCGTCCCGGCCGTGGCCTCGGAGTGGCCGTTAGTCTGTGTACTCTGCACCTCAGGTGAGGCAGCACCTGCCACACCGCACACACCCTGCCTTATCTCCACCGCGGGTTGAAACACGCCCGGGCAGGGTGCCTCAGCCCCTCGGCCTCCCGCCCGCTGCTAACCCACGCTCCCCCCGATTGATTGACCTGCTGCCGAGCAACAGCCAGCGTGATCTGTATCTCAACAGCCTTCGCCAGCGAGGAGGGGAAAGGACAAAGACACACACACACACACACACAAACACCACACACACCACACACACATACACACACACACACACACACAAACCCCACTCGTATTCCTACCTGCCATCGTAGCCCGAGGCAGGTGTGACCGGTTAGCAGAAAACAAATAAAAATGGAGCAGATGTTGTGCGATGCCAGGCCTCAGGCCTGTGTTTGTCTAAAGAGAGTTTTTGGTTTTTTTGGGTGAAGGGATTCACAGACTGGCGCTGTTTGCTTTTGAGCCTGTTGAATGGATGGACTAATCACCGAGGCAGCTGCCACAGAGAGCTGGCCCGGGCACTGACAGAAAGAGGGCCAGGGGAAGGGGGGGTGGGGGGGAGGACAAGGGGGGACAAGGGGAAGGAGGGGGTGGAGGGGGGGCTTCTCACCGCTGATTAGTAAACCAAAATCTGTGTGTGGTCATTCACCCCCACTTCAGATGCTATCCACACCGCCTCCCTCTCCCCCTCCCTCCCCCCACAGCATACTCCGCCTGCCCTCTTCAATAGAACAATGCTGCGAGTTTTCATGCTGGGTAAAGCCTCTACTGGGTAAATTCTAAATATGTTTGCCGGCATTTGCATACAGCTGCAGCAGTTAACTCAAGAGAAGTCCTCAGGGCAAATCCTTTGTTCCGCGTACCTCCTCCACAACCGAAACGTTCTAGAAAGCATCAAATGGAATCCTAATTTATGCTTGGCCATGTATTAAAGAAATGGCCTGCCAGGAAAGGTGGGCAAATGCTTTTTGGCGCTGCCAAGGACGGACAGAGCCTTAGTTGAGAGAGCGGGGAAGGCGGAGAAAGGAAACAAGGGGAGGTGAGGGAGACTCGGCCATTCACCACAGGAAGGCCTGGCACAACTTAGTCTGAGCCGTGCGTGGTGCCTGGCTGGCTGTCTCCAGCTCCCCGGGAAGGAAGGTCACCACGCTCCCCTCCCTCGCTCTATCAACAAGGGCCTACCGCCCTGCCCCCCACTCCCCTCCTCTCCCTCCCCTCCCTCCTCTCTCCCTCCCTCCCTCCTCTCTCCTTCCCCTCCCCAAGGGCCCAGAAAGTGCACACTCAACCACCTTAGCAGGGCACTGGGACACCAAGGTTTTCAGTCCACCTCAAACAGGTCACCCCTGCTTGGACATTTTCCCACCCCGTCATCAAGCTGTGCTAGGGTTCATCCTTTCATCTCGGTGAGAACCACTTGATTAACTTCACAAAGGGTATCGCATTTTTTTTTTCGTTTCCAGCCACACACCCCACTAACAGTGTGAGAGCGGTTCTTAGGGTACGATCCGTAACATCAAATAAATGTTACATTATACACAATGTGGGGGATGAAACGCATTGCCTTCCCCGGTGACTTCAGCTGCCAGCTGTCCATGGAATGCTGACGTCCATAAATCTCTGGTGGACACAGCTATGTGCCATCCGGAGACGGCCCTGTGTGGTGTGGCCTGCCATGCAGTCCGACGGCACGAAGCGCTGTCGCACAGGGAATGCTGAGGCACAGTGTGTTCCCTCATTATTCTGGGCCCTTCTCGCAAGGGAAGCCACATTGTTCCAGGGGGGAACTGTGGTGAAACGGCGGAAAGCAGGACACGGCGACTGAACAATCCTCGCGTAATGACTGGTAGTAAAACATGAGCGGACAATGTAAGATCTAGCCCTTGATAAAAATCCAAAACAGCTCAATCCAAATCACTCACCAGGCAGTTGAAACCGAAACATAATGTAATTCTAAGTAAATGTAATTCAATAGCGTAAAATGCATAATTTTTCCAAGATTTCAATAAGATTGAAATGGTAATATTCTACATGTATTCTCTGATGAATGGTTAACCGTGTTCCCAGAAAAGGTCCGCCAGGCACAGACAGCTACACAGACATTTGTGTCAACACTGTAATCACAGTTTGATCTCGCCTCATTGTTTACATGTCAACATCATCTCACAGTGAGCCCACCTTTATCTCCTACATCTTATGAGAACGGAGACATCCAACCTTGAGTAGGAAAAGTCCCGGGACGCCTAGACAGTTCTATTCTGAAAAACCGTAAGCCTACACACAGCGTTCTGCTGAGCCCATTGTCTGTGAACGCTGTGGCTAAAACATTAACTTTGGGCCGTCTCTCTGTGCTCCGCCCCAACTCTAATCCGCAGGTGTCCCGTCAGCTAAAAACAGGAATCAAGACCATGAGAAGGAAGCCATATGTCCCATAAGTACATGGTGGGAATCCACAGCTTCATATGGCTGGCATTAGGGCCATCCTTTGTTCCCCCTAAGACCTGACCACCTGGCAGCCGTGCTCCAGGAACTCCCTCTTGTATTGTGGCCCCGGCCTATCCTTTACATCTGCCCCTGCCTCCCACCAGCTGCCTGCCTAAGCCCTGCTGTCGAGCGTGAGAGGCGGGTTAACTAACAGCCTCCCCATCAATGGCCAGGTAAACACCGGCCTTTCAACCGGGAAACACCTGTCATATTCAGCCACCCCCCTTCCCCTGTGTGTCAGGTGCAAATGTTGACAGATGGGAGTGGGTAATTGAATTGGACAATCTGATTCAACTCCGTACTAGCGTTCACAGCAGAACCTCTTTCCCTCTTGAGTCAATACAAAGAAACACCAACCCATGCCCATTTCAAAGCCCCAAAGCAATAGTGATTTGTGGCATTGGATGGAAAGGAAACTCTATGAATACATTCTACGCGATGAAACAAATTAAGTTGACTTTGATGTGTGATGGCTACGTGTCTTGGATAAAATCACTTTGACTAGCCTCGGTTCCACCACTCACTGTAGCTGTGAGTCCCTTTGTGCGCCGTCTTAAAAGAGCGTGCTTTCTCAAGTCCACGTTTTCATACTCGGCTTCCCACTCCCGACGCAAACTTCCCTATAGGTGCACCCTTTTGTCCTGAGCATCCCCTTCACGAAGCAACCTGTTTCCCATCCCGCGGCAGCTTGACCCAGACTCGGCTCCCACGTTCCCATGGAGAGAACGAGACAAGGGACTGGGGAAAAAAGCTTTTCTTCCCCCTTCAGAAAGACGCTTTGTTAGCCCTGGAAGGGGGACAGCACTGGAGCCGCTGCTGGGAGGCATCCATTGCACAGAAGCATTCACGGGGACACCCAAAAGAGGGGCATAATAGAGAAGGGGGAGGGGAGGGGGGGTCAGAGTCCTCCGGGCATCACTCAGGGCAGAATGAAAAGTGACAGGGCCCATTAAACTCACAATAATTAAGAGGGAGATTTATGGGTCAGCTAGGAACTACTGTATTCAGCTACACCTGTATAACATATATATATATATATGTTGATATTAACATCAAATTACAGGGTTTGTAACAAATGAACAATATAAAACTGAGACAATTAAATGATAGGAATAAGTACAAAACAACTTCAATGTAGACTATTATCTAGAGGACCTATGTCACTCATTCCCACAGTGCTGCAGACTAATGAGAAGATAAGCCATGTTTTTGCATTTAATACATAATCACAGAATTACTCGTTTGTTTTGTAAAATGATGTACCTGCTGCATGTTTCTTGAAATCCAGGTATCCAGCAGGACGTTCAGTCTAGACTGGTGGAACTTCTTTGTGGTCTTGACAGCGATGAAGATATCATCAGCGTGGATGTCCTCTGCTGGAGATGCGTCTGTGCTTGACATCGAAGACAGATGCGGTTTCTCTATCTCTCTCCGTCCCCGAGTTAACTTCGAAAAATAGGCAGAGAACCCTTTCTTCGCCTGGGACTCAGAGTCGGGCTGAGCTCCGTCAGTGGCCTCAATGTCCAGGCTCTGGAGTGAGCGCGTCCCAATATCTTTCTCACTGGGTACCTCTTTGACCTGAACTCTATGGTGCTGAGCGGCAACCAAGAGCAGCAAAAGGCAAATACACGCTGTAATTGCTACAGATATCACCGTTTTCTTTGCATTACTTTTCAACATATTTGTGAATTAAATTTAGCTACGATATGTAGCTGTATAGCCTAAAGAGAATTACAATGAGGAACGTCCATGAGGTATTTATCTCCCTGTATTAAGAAGTTATGCGGTTGTCCTGTTTGAACTCATTACTGAAAAACATCTACAACGTGAAAAGAACCAAAATTTATAACCTGCTCCCGAACTGGCCACGCCTCATGGGAGGGATTTAGACCATGTGCACGCTTCAGTAAGGACGCCAGCGTGAGGTTTCATCGGAGGCGCTCCTCTAACAAACGTAAAGCTCGCGTGTGAGTGCGTGTGTACGCGCACGCGGATGTTTGTGTTTGAAAGGCTGTTGAATACAGTAGTGTAAAACTGAATTGAATGCCAGCAAACTGTTTCACAGTGGCTCATGGATGCTTTACAATTTATACTTTGGTGATGTTAATGATAGCAGAAAGTAAATTAGTAAGCTCCGTCAGCAAGCAGTTAGGGCAGTTGCAGATCATTGTGAAATATTTACTCAGAGAAAACAGTGCAGCAGGTGGTCATCCAGACCAGGAACTATCAGTGTGCACCTGCCGGGGCCTTGCCTATTTCAGAAGGCCTGCAGGAATGTTCACTAATATGGTATTCACTGAACTATGCAGCATAGTTTACCTCCTAATGCACCAGGAAGCACCTAATACTTTTACTAACGCCAATGTTAAAGTCAGACGTAAAAGATGCACATGCTCCCAAGCTGGCTTAGAACATTAGCATAAATAAAATAACACTTCTGAAGTTCAATATTGGATCAACTTCTCTAATTATTAGCTTCTGTTTGAATTTCTGTACATCTGAAGTTGCCTACTGCAATTCTTTATGAAGTTATTTAAATTCCAGCAAGTGTGGGCAGCTTGTTCACCAGTATGGCTACCTCAATTCTTCTGCATTGACCTTGTGATGGCTTTAAACAGTTGGCCATTCCATAGCACTTGTCATTCAAATCACAAGCGCGGGCCTTCTGTTGGTGGGTGTCCTTAGCCCAGACGTGACGTAGGTATCGGCAGACCGCCATGCAGCTGGTGTGAACCACGTTTGACTGACAGCTTATCCACAGCTCCAGAATACTGAAGACCAATAGTCCAAGAAAACATTTAGACCGGTGTATTTCCTTTTACGTTTCACTTTAAATGCTGGATTAAACTTATAAAAAAATACCATAATATGCATAAAATTTTTGTTCATGTAAAGTGCATGGAGGGAAATGGAAGACATCCATATCAACAAGTTGATTTACAGTTTAGAATAAATTTAACTTGTTTAAACCTATAGGCCCCAATTTACCAACAAACATTTTTAGGTACATAATGCAAGTTCTGGCTTTTTCTTGGTATGAGGCCTTTTGTTCATCTTTTGAGCGTGGCCACACAAAGGTAACTAAAAAGAAACCTTGCAGAGGGGGTTGTTTCGTTGGCCATTATTCTTTTTGGATCAAAAGTCCCTTTCTCCTGACTAAGCCAGGGTTTCGTACCACCTCCAACAGGCTTTGGACAGAAGCCTCTTTTGAACACAAGAAACAATGTCAGTTCCTAAAATGGCGGGTGAAATTAACAACGTAAAGTTCCCTCTTTTATACTAACTCCATGCCCACTCTTTTCACCCCTGTGTTCTCTCCGCTGGCCGAGACAGCAGCTAAAGGAAAATATCTTCTCTTTTCCCCCTCACCCCCACCTTATCCCTAAAGCCCCCCCCAAACATTGTTACCACCAAATTCCAGTGAAATAAAATCCTCTTTCTTGAGCGTATCCCACTTCCTAAGCAGAGTACCCACAGACCAACCAATAAACTCAACAAAGCTTGATTTCTCTCTGTTCTTGTCAACATGTCTGGGGATCTGAGCGGGCCTGGAGGCCTCACTGGGGTGGGCTTGATTAAAAGGAAGCTATTTATAGTTTGCATTGTTGGACTGATGCAAACAGACGGGGTAAACCATCTCTGTTTGCTCTTAAGACGATTATTAGCATCCTTAGTCTTGCCTTTGGTCATCACCAAAAGGACCATGTTCAAGGATAAAATGCAGGACTCTGGCATGCTGGCATGTTTTCAGGATCACTCATTGACACAGCACAGGAGTGTGAAAACAGGCACAAATCATCAGAAAGACTTATAACCCAGAAAAATACACTATTGACAAAAGGTTAGAGGAATTGTTTTTTTTTGTACAGCGAATTTTCATTGAGCGTACAACGTTTCAAATGTACTTTGCCTTCCTCAGTTTTATATTCCCCTAGATGATTTCAGAATCGTGTTAGCCACACTGCATAAAGCTATTCTCCCTCAACAATAAACAGACACATCGAAGCGTCTGTTCTACATGATGAAAACAAGACCCAGGAAGAAACGTAGTAGGAAACTCAACTGGATGGAAACTCAATCTGTGTATGAAGAAGGGCCAGTATAGGAGAAGAAGTAAAAACAAAATGTTTTAAAAAGCATGCTCTATGTATTTGTCTCCCAAACATTGAGCTAGACTGCCTCTCTAATCCTACGGAGAGCATCCTCTCACGCCTGCACAGAGGGCAGAGGAAACTCAAGCCGTCTTCTGAGAGGCCGCCCTGGTCCCCTGGCTCTCACTTCTGGTGTGACCTGTAATCCTATCAGAGCTAGTGTGTCCACGCTGGGAGAATAAACAGAGCCAATGGCTGCTCCTACCGCCAGCCTCTGATCCACGGTTTCTCAAGTCCACAAACAACAACCTTCTGGGGGTGCGGACGTTGTGAGATCATGTTGAACTTAATAATGGGTTTTTTTTATTGATTTTTCATGCTCTATCCTTGGAATTCTACTATTTCAGTACAAGCAGCAAGCGTTCATTTGAAACCCCCAAATATATCCAAGTTTTGCAGCAACACTTTTGAGACATTGGCAGTGGTTTCGTTGTGCAGTTGGCCACTATTTGCAGTTGTTATATATCAACTGCAGCAAATTGATTTTGTGTGAATGGATTAGGTGGTCAGCTTGATACAGCATGGGGTCAGGTTTCCAACTGACATGCCCAGGCATGTTGGACTTCAGCTTTGCTTGCGCTACAATGTAACTATCCAATTGATTTGAGATTTAAATTGGGATATTTTTCATGGGCCAAGAGAAAAAGTGTTTTCACATCTCGTGTATCCCCATTCCCTAAGGTAAGGAAGTTGAACCAACAGCTAGTAAATAAACAGATTGTGTTGAAATCCAAACATTGTATGTATTACAGTTTTCTCTTTTATGTCCATCATTTCTAGAGCCAAATAAAAGCCCCTTATTGAATTACCGTCTTGCTTTATAGCTAAACTTATTAAATATGGAGTAATGTGAGTTTTTGCAAGTGAAAAAAGGGTTTAAGTTTGGATGTCGAGCAGTTCTCTGTTTAACTGTTATTTATTCAAACCTTTGGATGATCAGCCACAGGAGGGTGTTTGGATTTTCAGTTTTCAAAGTGGTCCATGGTGAGGTGTGGTTCAGTCAGTCATGCTTGAAACCACTATCATCAGTATGTTGACATATTGGGATGGCTTAAAACAAAGGAACTACCCTGATACCATTACAGAGCAGTGTATCATATTGTAATTATAACTAGAGTAAAATGGTAGGTGTAGTGATCGTACACCACAATTTAGCGGCTTTATTTGAAGATTCGGCACCACAAAGAGCTGCGATACTGTCCGACCGCCCCGTTTCAGATTTAGCAGGTAAGAGAAGAAAGAATAGCAAAACATGACTACCTAAAAACAGATCACCGTTGTGGACAGGGAAGTCCAAATGGCATCATGAATGGCACTCGTGTCCAATTTGAGCGTTTATTGGGCACAGTCCTCTCACCCACTGACAATCAGTCCCTTTCCCTTCCCCTGACTAGGAAACCCACTCAGCCTATTTGCATAACTGCTCAGTCTCCCACTATTCTTCTGGCCCGGCCCCTGTCCTACTTTCTCTCATTGAGCCCAACGCTTCCCATAACTTTCTCTTTGTGTCCATCCTTGTTGTCCTGGGAACCACTCATGATTGACATGTACATTGGGAGGACTCCAGTGAATATACTTTGGTGGGGCAGTTCCAATTCAAGGGGAACCGTGACGGGGTCCCGTATTTGTTTTGTTGGTTTTCTCACCCGTGTTACATAGAGTGCATTATGTTGGTGTGTGTGATGTCACATTGATGTGGAGTGTGATGCAATGTGGGGGATCTACTTGGCCTGTTTGTTATGGTGAAAGGAAAGAGCACTGGGAACCGAAACCATCCAATCGGCAGGCCACGGTCGTGTGTGGGAATCTCATGGGAGGACTGCTGAGCTGAGAGGGTTTCCGATGGGAAAGTGCTGAGGCGAGACTTTGGGTGTGTTATGTGGAAGTTGTGTACATTGTGTGAATCTCTTAATCTCTGAAGGAAATGGGAGCAATTACAGCAATATTGGCTTAGCATTAATAGCCTGTACGCCAAGTGACTTTCAGACATTTAGCCTTTTCCCAAACCCCAACACGTTTACTCCGGCTTAAAGAATGTAACCCTGGATCCACTCATTTCCAACCAACCTTAGGTAAAAAGAAAAAGAAAGAAAAGCTTTTCCCTAGAGTCTCCGACATCAGAGTGGCCTGCTACCTGATCTGTGTGGAAACGACCAGCTCTGTGTGATCTCCTCACGTTCCATGGCCTCCAGGCCCTCCAGAGGCTCCCGCTGGGAGTAAAGCAGACCGCTGCGACACCCCCACCCCCACCCCTATTCACACACACACACACACACACACACACACACACACACACACACACA
>JAVQIZ010021052.1:0-16881 GCA_036023535.2 Galaxias brevipinnis | reverse complement strand
TAAAACATACATAGTGATGTTAAAAGTTATGCTTGCAACCTTAAAGAAAAGGAGATAAATCCAATTCACCATTAAGACCTGGGTGTTGTGTAGCCTTGAGGGTGTAGATCCAAAAGGATTCCCTCTGGAGAAGTTTTTTTAACCTATCTCCGCCTCTTATGGACTCCTGAATTTGCTCAATACCACATATTTTACCATAAGTATTTTTATATCCACATCGTTAATTATCAACTTTTCCTGGAAGAACAGATCACAGTGTAGCAATCCAAACAGTTCAACGGATTTACCACCTGTAAACCTAGCCCTCTTTCTCAAACCAAAGTTGGCCCTCGCAGGCTCACATATATCCATGTCCCGCTGTATCCTTAAAAAATAAACACGGCAAAAATTGTGTTTCAAGAGTCTTTTCCATAATTCAGAAGGCATTCAATGATGCTACGATATGCATAAGTGCTGGGGCTTTGAGATCTCAGTCTGTACCCCTGAGATACGTAAACTTGTGAAAATAATGAAGCTATCGGATAGCTGGTGAGACCCACAGCTGAGTCCGCGTCAATGATTGACCCGTCAGGTTTATCCATTTACATTTTTAAATAAAGTTGTGAGTTGTTGTTATCAATGTAGTCGGCAGAGTGTGATGACGACAGAACTCGATGAGGCCTTGTATCGGTCAGAGCCTCCAGCGGTGCAATTACTATATAGGTATTTTTTTCAATCGATGTCTGTGTATAGTACACAAAATAAATCTAACTCTGTTTTTGTCGATTCTTCAGACATACTATGTAAAAGCGCCATCCACGGTTCAAAAATATACCACTAATAAAGCTTTTCCCCTGGCGTGGCTGTTTCCGTTTCCTCCGCCTCTCGACGACTATCTGCTGTTGTGTGTGACGTCTTTTTCATAGCGGGTTGACCCCTCTTTCTGCCTGGAGGATGTTTTAAGCCGGTCCTTCTCATTACCATCATACCACACCCCTTCTGTGATTGGTTATTAATTTTTGTCATAGCTTCTGACACGCCATCGGACACAAAACCCTTGCAAGTGTTGAGATGTTGTTTGGCTAAATAAAACCCCTTTTAAACAGATGCACAGCCATTCTGAAAAGACCTTGAAATATGCCACCAAGCCCCGCCCCGCCATACATGGTCGGGTCCCCGAAATAGCCTGGGAGACCATGTCCGGCTTGACTTGGGTAATATTTACATACAGTTCAGGATTAACCGCGTGTGTTAAACGGAGCCATTCCTACAAAGTATGTCTTTCCAGTCTAAAGTGTAGTTTTGCATCCACCTTCCCAAAGGTGAATGGTACATTATTTTTGATCAGTTTTGATATCGATTAATATATTGTCAAAATGCACTTTGGATAAGCTCAAATAATGAGACCGATCATATATCCTGGTAACTATAAGAGTGGTAGGGATCTTAAAATATATGATGTTCATCAATTTCTCATAAGCCAACACTATTGTAGGATCATACACTTTTAATGTATAACATTTTTTATCTCGTCCAAAATAATCTGCATAGTCGCATTAAAGCCGACAGAGATTTGCAGTCATACTGTTGTATTCAATAACATCTCTAACCAAAATCACGGCCTCCTCAGCAGTGAATGAGTTCCAGGAATATGGAAAAGAAAATTCTATAAGTCCTACTTTCCATTTCCCTTTCAACGTTATAGATTTGGCTAACTTTGTTCTATAATTAGAAATCTGGTTGTTGGGGAATAACGTTGCTGATGCATTGGAAGGTAAGGTAACGAAAAAGTGGCTATCCCCTCTCATGGTAGCTTTAGTGAATAATAAAACTGTCTGTCTCAGTCTTTTGTTTTAAGCTTCAGGTAAATCAATTACTTTTCTCTCAGGTTTCCAGATGTAAAAAGTTTGCGGCCATCCTAACCAACGTACTAATCCCATTACGATTTTAGCAAATTTATTTTTGGACAAAAAGAACACTTTTCTCTGCTTCTTTTGTCCAGCAGGGTATTACGAATTTCCCGTAGTTTCTCAATTATGTATGGCTATTCTTTTATTTGACATACCAGAACTTCTGCAGCTTCCTGAATCTTTAATAGAGATGTGCTGTTAAATCCAATTGCTTTCAGCACTGCTGACAGAACGTCTTCCAGCTTGTTTGTGAATATACCTTTCGTGATTTCCTTGAAATACTGTTGGAAATAGTAAACAGATGGCTCAAAGAGACAAGAATGACGCATTTGGCTAGGATGATCTACCTCACAGCCTACACAAGTATCCTTAACCTTTTTGTAATGATTTGCTCCAGAATAGCGCATAGTACGACTTTCAAAACAGACAGTCCAGCCGTTGTAAAACAACCATCCGGCTCATCAGTTGTGTTCGTCTCCACAGGTAAAGTATGACACACTGGTTCCACAGCGTCAACTTCAGCCTGTTTCTGTAGAAAGGTTACGTTTTGTTTGCCTAAAGGAGCAGTTTCTTGTGTCAATGTGAAATTGTTTCTATCATCGTTAGGATTCCAATATATTTCAGGAGAATAGTATGAGAAGTCCCCGATGAAGGCTGGAGACAGGACGTCGATTGCGTCCGAGTCTTCAGGTACAAAATACTGAGCCATGGTTGTTGGTTGTTGTCCCTTGTGTAAAAGTTAATCTGGTCGCTCCTATGTACATATTCAAGCATGGTTGTGGGCGGGGCGTATTCATGCCACGCCCCCCTACCCCATTCACACACCATGCGATGTTCCTGAGTTGCCTTCTGCTTCTTTCAAAATGCTGCGGGCCGCACTACGAAGGTATCCATGTATACAAGAAGGCGGGTGCTTCACAACACACCCACCGCAATCGCACTCCACGCCACTTACTTCCTCAAAAAGTTTAATCTTTATCTACTCATAATTTTCAAGTTCTTTGCTCCATGTAAATATTTCGTCTATATGACTGAATATCTTTTCTGTAACCTCTCGATCTCCCCAAAGGTAGCGATGCTCCATTTTAACACGGTTATATTGATTTGTAAATAACATAATCCCATAAAGAGCGAGCGCATGAGTGCCATCGTAATGTTACCAGCAAGGACATCGCTTTCACAGAAACATGATTCCACCATCCACCACATTGTTGACATGAATAAATACGTAAAGAAATAAGTTGATAATCATGTAGCTTTTTATGTTGACATTTCCTTTCAGTTGCCTAGCTCATAGTTTCTTATCAATGTTTTAGGCTGACATGGCAATAATGCCAGCTCCCCACCTCCCTACCAAGAAAAGTATACAGGGCTTTTTTTTTCATATTGGCTCTGCACACGCTTACTACAGTATATTACATTATGATGGGCCTCCTGCGCTTCCCGGGCCTCCAGTTTCCGCGCCTCCCGCTCCTCCCGAGCCTACAGGAGGAGCAGTTTCCGAAGGACTGGTTCTAGACCCCACAATTCGCAACTGGAGTTGAGCCTATGTTAAAACAATCTTTATTATTGATTGAATGTTTACACCTCATGATGTTTTAATTTGATACTTGTAGTTAGGCTTATTTATTCAATATATTGCACAATACTATGCAAAAAAAATTCTGACAATGTGTGACCTTGTAGATGAAATTGTGGTCAATTTGGTCTGTTTTTCTGAGTGTTTTCTTACTTTTGGACTACTCTAAACTTCCATTTAAACGTCAGGGAAATGAGTAGTTAGGAACCTTGTATGACTCCTAAAGAAAGACCTTTCATTTTGGTGGTTATTTAATGTTAGCATCTTTTTGTGAACTAAATTAAATAAACTAAAGTAAGATGTATGACATTCAGAAACACATTTTTACCCGGACAAATGACTTTTGTGCCCTGACAAGTGCCTCACAAAGTTAATGTCAAACCCAGAGCCGTTGAAAAAGAGAGTTGCGACACTCCCTTAGACTTCCATGGTATCGAAAAATGCAGAAGGAACGATGTCATGGGGCATCCAATAGCTCAAAACGCTGTATATTTCCAGCTTAGAACACCATTCATTTTCAGTCTGTCCGAGGAACGGTCTCGTGTAAGTTGATTAAATTACTGAATTTTTTTGGACAATATTTGGTATATTTAGTGTTAAAACGTAGATACCTGTTTTGTAATCAAGTATGTGGAACAATATTAAAGGTTAGTATTAGCTTTAAGTAACTAGAGCAGGGGTGTCAAACTCATTTTAGTTAAGGGGCCTGATACAGCCCACGTTGATCTGAAGTGGGCCAGAGCAGTAAAATCATAGCATGATAACCCATACATAACGACTATTTATCCATGTTTAAATCATTAGTGAAGGTTTTTGGATGATACACCCTATTTTATGGTCTGTACAATAAACTAGAAACATAAAGACCAGAAACTCAGACATTAGCCCGTTTATCTTCCGGGGCTCTCCTCTGCAGATTACCTCGTTTAGTGACGCGTTTGAAGTCAAACGCGTCACTAAACGAGCAGTGGGTGTGGATTATACATTTTTCAGTGCTGCGCGTGCGCGCGAGGGATAAACCCACTAGCGATAGCCTTAGAGGGCTGCGCCTATACTCATAGAATCTGTGGCTACAAAAGGTAGCCAACGTTCTCAGTGTAAATCGCTGCTCTTACTCTTTACTTGTTTCACAGTTTATCGCATGCTCTTACTGAGACAGTGCGACCCATAGTGGACTGATTATAAATAGCAGGTACTTTTATAGAAATGCAATTTATGTTTTTCTGTAATTTTCACACTTAGCAAATTCATTGGGCGGGCCGAGCTGGGCCGTATGTTTGACACCCCTGCTCTAGAATATAATTGAAATGAGGGAATAAGGTTGTATTGTGAGCTGTGTCAGAATTAACTGGCATGTATAGTCACTAGACCGGAGCGTAATCACATTCAGCATGTGGACGTTTACCTGCAAATAGAGAAGGTTGCTAGTTCTAGCCAAACTCTGCACACACATAACATCGTTTACCGCCCCAACCCGCAAACGCTATTATTACGCTAGCCTAACTCTACTCATTCAATGAGGACAGCCACGGATTGGATTATGCTGCTGATCTATATAAAAGTGTATTTACATTTCAAACGTCAGATATTAGTTTCCACCCAAGTAATGTCTTTGGTGTAGGGTTGTTTTTGACACAGTATCAAAACAACGGAACGCTGGCTTTCAGCTTGTCACATTATCTTTTTGTCCACTCCCTCGAGATAGATAGGTTTGATTGAGCGTTCAAAATAGGCTACTGATGGGAGTGTAAATTGAATAATCATGGGGGGTTAATGGCGGCAAATTTTAAATAACATATTTGTGTTTGTTTATGTATTGCAGTTCATTGGCATTATACGTTAAAGAGATTTTATATATTTAATGAAATGTTTGTTCTTAATGGTTTATCGTTTTTTGGTGAATATCCCAAAGAATTTTTCTGACTGTTTTCCTAATTTTAGACTAGTCAACTAGTCTGAATTTAAACTTCCGTTTGTTTAAACGTCAGAGAAATCAGTCGCTAGGAACATCCCTGGTATTCTTGCCCCATGGCTCCTCCTCGAACCTCCACTTACACAGACAATTCTTAAAATACGTCCTTTAAAGTGATTCTTGCTTCATTTATTCTCCCCTCCCCTAGTACAGACTATTAAGACAACATCCTTTACATTTGCTTTACCATATTTAGTCAACCGATCAGCAAAGCCTTCCTTAACTGTTTCTAGCTTGACAATATGTTCTGCCTGTTGTCAACATGTCAGCAAAGAGACATTTCCTTTTTACACAGATTTCCATCTATAATTTTTTTTTTTGCTGTTGCAGAACAACAGGAACTGCAAATAACTTTGGTCTTGTCGACAGATCCATCTGGCAGGGAATATAGCTGATCTTGCCATAAAATAATTGCCTTTTCTCTATCCATATTGCCGTCAGATTTACGGTTGCGTAAAAAAATTTGTCGTTAAAACAAATTTGTCTTAGCACAATTTTGACAGCCCTTATGTTTATTATTGATAAACAGAAAAATTCACAACTAATAGTTTTAATTAATGCCTGGTTACACACGATCTATCACACACAGAAGATAATCGGCACCTGCACGATGTTCACGCTGACCTTCGCTTCTATAAACTAATACAGAAGGTTTCTGTCTATGCAAAAACACAAAATATTTTTGGAAACAGCCTCTTATGAGTGTGTGGCTTGATGCATTGTGCGGAATTAAGCACAGAAGAAAAGTCACAGCAACAGATGTCTGGGCGGGACTACGGTGCGTGAGCAGCAAGATGGAGAATTGCTATGTACAAACCAGTGCATATGAGCAAGGGGGGAGCAGGTATATAAATCATTGGACACCTTTTATCGCTTTTTTATAGTTCTGTGAACGTGTGCCTTTTATTATAAACACAAACCTCTGCTCCCCTTGCTCACTCTCCCTATCGCATTTCCAGCACTGTATTAGTGATGAGCCCTCAGTATTAATTCCGACATCAGCAAACATTATGCATCAATGGATCATAATAGTGTGATGAAAGTCATGGCCATCCACTTTTTTAATAATAAGTAGTTTTAAAGTGGGGCAGGCAATATATGGTATGTTGAGCAAGAGGGAAATAAGGACGTACAGTTTTCCCCCGTATCTGACCTCTATGATATGTTATATATATATATATAATGCCTCTAACAAAAAACAATAATTTAATTACCTTGATAACCTTTGTAGAAGTAGCGTAATTGCAATTAGCTCAACTTGCAAGTGCTTAGTAAGTTGGGCTACAGTGCAACCAATCACATCCAACTTAATAACATCACAGCCATTGATTTACATTATGTGATTTCTATTTTTTATAGAGCAACAGACATTTATTGAATTTCAGGAGTGTTTTTGATAGTTTCAACATGTTTTTATACTTTTTTTTTTATATATATACACAATTGAACAAATCTTTTGACAGCAAAATGGACCACATGCAGGCTTAATCCAATGGTCAAGATGTTTGAAAAAAATTATTGGTTATTCTTATTTTTTCTTGCCTTGTCTTTCAGATTGATAGAAGATTGCTTCCAAGAACACGTGATTACAGAGTATGGCTCATCAATGGAATTCATGTTTTCATAACCTTCAACCTCTATCAGGAGAGTCAAGAACTTTGAGAGTCCCCCTGGATTCAGAGGAGACCACATATTCCAGTATCAGTCCTTATAGTCATATGCCATGCCAGAATTCTAAGCAACTGACGGATCAGGACAACCTTTTGAAAAACGGACCCAATAATCTCCTGGATTTGGTCACTGATGGATTACCCTCTAAAGACATTGCCCCTTCTTCAACAGGAGACTTAAATAATATTCAGCAAGGTTGTGAAATGTTGAACTCATCCTTTCTGGAGAAGCACTCTGATGTTGGTGGCTGCACAGAAATGGACGTTGATAAAATTAGGCTTTCTTGTAAAGACATTGACAGTAATTTAAATCCCATATCTGAAACCCAGGAAATTGACAGTACTAAAATAAATAGTTCTTTAGAATTGTCTTGCTCGTCCCCGAGTTCTGTGCAAATTGCTCCATTATTTTTAAAAGAAAAGTTAGCATTTCCCACTCAGAGTTTAAATGTTGGTAACACACCTTCCATAGTTGGACTCGAAAACCTGTCTGTCTTAGCAGAAGAAAATAAGGAGAGTGCAAGTGAAAATGCTGAAGAAAAGAAGCAAACGGAGGAGAATCTTGAGGATACAGTTCAGGGGCATGAAGTATCTGATACTACAAAAAACACGTCCACTTCTGCCGGTAAACTAAAAAGGGAAATTCATTCTGATTCAGAAAAAATTTACAACGTGGAAGAGTTTGAAACTTTAATTCAAAAGCACCAATTATTTATGCCACTTTCTGGGCATTCAGGAGCTCTGATAACTTCAACTGAAGAAGAGAATTTAGATGGAGTGTTGGAGGAGGAGCATATGTGCATAAAACCGAAGCAACAACTGGAGGCCACTTCATTTTGTCAAAGTAGTTATATCTTCAACAGGGAGGAAGAAGAGGTTTTGGATTGCAAATTGAAAGAGAAAGAACAACAGAATGAGGAGACTATGGCTATTTCACAAAAAAGATCTATTATGAGAACAGACGAAGAGAAAGACGTTTCATTAAACAAAGGGCCCACAGGTTCAGGCTGTGATGAGTTGTCGGATTCTTATCTGAAACCGATCAAATGCATGTCTGCTTTAGAAAATGACGGTGCGGCCAGCCATTCAGTAATTGCTGATGGTGGGTCAACAAGGGGCAGGATATGTAATTCTAACGTTAATGGGTTAGAAACAATCAATCAAATGCTTCAGTCCTTAGAATTACCAGGAAGCATGAAGCAAAATCAATTTCAGGACACAATTGACAAATGTTCAATTCAGAAAAACATGGTTGAGTCTGACAGTTTAAACAAGGAACAAAGTATGTTAAATCCCGTAGATCATAGTTTACAACTTCAAAACCCGAAAATGAACAGACAGCCCTGCCTTGAAAATAAATTGTGCATTCCAGTAGACGAAACAGAGTCGTACTCTTTTAGGAACGAAGCATTTTTGGAACAGAGTCGCATGCTTAAAGAACTATCAGGCAAAACGGTACCTTGTGATGAAAGTGCACGAGAATCATTTCAAGATGTGGAGGGAGCACACAACCAATGTTTATATGGTGAACCTTTGTCTGGGGAGGATTCTTCCTGTGAGGTTGACTTCAGTGATACAACAAAGTTTAACTACAGCAAGTTTGGAGATTCTCTTGTAAAGGATAGTGAACAAAGTGAATTATCTCAACTGAAGTCGTCAGCACATATGAGGAAAAGCCTCCACCCTGTTGTTATACTGGAAACCTTTGATTTGAGAAATACAAGTGAGATGTATCAGTGTACAGCTTGCCAACACACTGCACAAAATTCTGATGATCTCATCGAGCATCACCATTTTAATCATCTATTGCACAATTTTGAATTTTGCCAGACATGCAATAGCTATTTAACAAATGCTACACAATCGGAAGAACACAAATGTGAGGTCACTGATGGAATTCCACAGCTTTCTATAGATAATTCACAGAAAAAGTTATCACGTGCTGCTTACCACTGTAAATACTGCAAACAGACATTTTCTAGATTGTATGTATATGTCCAACATGTGCGAACTCACACAGGAGAAACACCTTACAAGTGTCATGCATGTGGGTCTTACTTTGCGCAATGTAGTAGCCTAAAAAAACATAAGAACGTACCAGGTAGATGCCAGCCCTTAAATCCATTAGTTCAAGTTCCTAAACCTAAAGTTTCTCCTGGGAACTCTGTCTTGGACAGAGGAATAACTAAAAAGCTTGTTTCATCACCAAAAAGCCCCTTCATCAATCTTCCTGATTGTTTTGTGAAACTCGTAGATGTGTGTGAGACTCACGACAAGCTCAAGAAACACACTTACAACTTACACAAGAAATCAAGTTCATTAAGTACCAGAAGTGTGAGTAGGCACCAAACAAACAGCGAAGAGTCTGAGATTACAAAAACATATCCTTGTCCTCTCTGTCCACGAGTTTTTAAGTACTCCTACAATTGTGGCCGTCACTTGCGTGAGTGTATCAAAGACTTTACTACAGGTGGAAGGGGGAAAATGGGTTATCAATGCCCTCTGTGCTATACCAACTTTACTAATCCATCCAACAGACATAGACATATAAAAAACACATGCCTTAAAGAACAGTGCAAGTGGCATGTAAGGAAACAAACTATTCCAATAAAGAATTCTAATCAGACCAAACCAATTCAACCATCTCCCTATCCAAGGAAGCAAGGCTTTAAATGCCATTTCTGTCCTGCAGTTTTTTCCTTTGCGTCAGGGAAGTACAGACACATGAAGAAACATGAGGTATTTAAAAGGACTGGAAAAGTGTTGAAGTATAAACGTTCAAGCCTCATTCCAGTGTCTAATGAGCCAAAATGCACAGAACATTGTGAAGAGACCTTCCCATCCAATGAAGCCAGTAGCAGCCCTTCCCATGCTTGTCGCTTTTGTGGAAAATGTTTTGGCACAACATATTCTCTAAAAAAACACACCCGCAATCACAAAGGTGAAAGACCTTACCGCTGTTTAAACTGTGGAAAAGGGTTCAAACAACAGGCTCATTTAGTGTCTCACAAAAAGGTCCATCAGAGGAGGATACAATGTACTGTTTGCAAAAAAATTCTTCCAACTATTGGCGAATTAATCAAACATAGAAAATCTCATCTTAAAAGGGGAATGCTTCAGTGCCCAGACTGTCCCCTACAATTCCAATATCCTGCCTTCTTGCTTAGGCATATGCATTCCCACAAACGGATGCAGGAGAAGTCACTGAAGTTGAAGCAAAAGGTAACACAGTTGAAACCACAGTCTGTATTTAAAACCTTTCATAAGGTCAATAAAAAGCTGTTTAAGTGTTCCATATGCCATGAAGTATTTCCTAATGCCAAAGTTCTGAGAAGTCACTGCTTACTACATATCTCTGGACCCTCTTCATGTCAGTGTCCATTCTGCAAACGTAATTTCATGAGTCGTCATTCTTTACTACGACATATGCACATTCACACAAGTGAAAGATCTTTTACTTGTCGGAGCTGTGGAAAAGATTTTTACCGCAAAGAAAACCTTCAGGTCCACTACAAAACCTGTGCTAAAACAGAACCCAATGCTGATGTTATCAACATCAAGAAGATTGATGGATGTAAGAAACCATTGAGATGTTCCTATTGTCCTCGGACATTTTCACGAAAACCCCGTTTAGCCAAGCACCACAAGGGCCACATGTCCAGTACTGTAAAGCCCTGCTCAAAATGTGGTCAGTTCTTTTGGCAAAACAAATATAAGGCACATGAAAGACATTGCAAGACAAAGATCAGCGCCGATATGACGTGTTCTTGTAGTCATTGCGGTAAAACCTTCCCCCGGGAATACGACAGGAAAGTTCATGAAATTAATTGCAACTCAATTGAGGCAAAAGCTATGAGCAGGGATAACAATCAGAAGAACTGTCCCCATTGTCCAATGAAGTTTAAATATAGAACGTCTCTCCTGAGACATCTTGTTTCACATACTGGAGGGAAACCATTTGCATGCATGCACTGTGGTCACACATTTGGAAAACGGTCAAGGTGCTTGCAGCATGAAGCTTTCTGTGATGGGGTTTACAAGCGGAAGAATGCTAAGGTCAAGAATGTAAGCACCCCAAGAATGTTGTGTACATCAAGTTTCAAAGAAAGTAAAAATAAATTCCAAGGAGAATCTGAAGGTCAGTACAAGTGCAAATTTTGTACCAAAAGCTTTATAAAGCCCAGAACCCTTAGACTTCACATAATGACCCATACTGATGCTAAGCCTTATTGCTGTAAGCTCTGTGACAGCTGCTTTTCCAGGTATGACCATCTTAAACTGCATCAAAATCGATGCCAAGGAAAAAGGCTACGATTAGAAGTTCATTTAGCCAAAATAAGTCCTGGGGATGTTGGAAAGGGTTGGCAAGATAAAACTGACATTCTGAACATGGCAAAGCAGCAAGGGTTTGAGTGCAACCAGTGCTCAAGAAGCTTCTCCAGTGAATCCAATTTGGGTCGACATTTTTCCATGCTACATGCCAGCAGACCATTCAGTTGCAGCCGCTGTGGAAGTTCCTTTATACTCGAAAAATACTTGAAAAAACATAGAAGAGTCAACAAATGTCAAATAAACAATTTTAAAACTAATGGATCTTTAAAGGAAAATGGGATTCTTAAACGTATCCAGACATCATCTAAGCAGAAGCATAAATATTGCTGTACATACTGCCCTCGGTTTTTCAAAGCTAGTGAGCAATTGAAGGTGCACACTCGCCTTCACACTGGTGACAAGCCATTTTGCTGTGAAAATTGCAGTGAGAGATTTATTCGAAGAGACTATTTGCAGCGTCATTTAGCCAAGTGCAACATGCGAGGAGACAGTACTGACACAGTTCTTTGTAACAGATGTGGTAAAACATTTTCCACAGATACAATTAATAATCACCAAAAAAGTTGTGTTTTCCATGCCAGGTCATCTGGCTCAAAACAGTCCACTTCTATAAAACCACCAATGGGGTTTTCTTGTGCTTATTGTAGTTCTCGATTTTTGCTTTTTTCACAGCTTCAACAGCATTTCCTCAACACTCACAGAGACAATACACCTTTAATGTCACCATTAAAGGCACTTCCTCTGCAACAAGAACTGTCAAGTATGGTGTTACTAGAAGAAGAGCCTTTGGATGACTCATATGATGGGACACCGCTGAGTAGTGAAAACGACCTTAGGATTAATCAGGATTTAGAGTCCAATTTTGAAATGGTGAAACCTGTTCCATGCCCCAAGTGTAACATGCGTTTCTCAAATAAAGGAGCACTTAAGGCACACATGCGTGTACATTCAGGAAAGTATCCATTTACTTGCAAAAGATGCAGTAAAGGCTTCTGGAACAAAAAGAATCAACAAAATCACATTAGGAAATGTCGTACACGAAGAAATGTGATTGAGGGGCCCATATATGATTCTGTAGATACCTCAGAAATGGATTTAACACTAAAAGATTCCGTTCTAGTTTTTAATAAAGGTTCTAAAACAACTGGCACAGGGGTTTTGCAGACAAACTTCTCCTGCAAAGATGATTCAAATGGCACCACTTCACAGGACACTGCACACAATCAGGGGCAAGTAGGCTCTTTCCAGGAGAAAAAGGCCATCGAGTACCAATGCTCTGAATGTGATCAAAGTTTTACAGATGGCTTATTGTTGATTAGTCACTTGGAAGACCATGGAAGAGTGGAGCAAAATCAAAAACGCAATACCTGTCACAAGTGTGGAAAGATATGTGCGAGCCCAGGACTTCTGGAGAGGCATATGAAGGTCCATGTTAATCATGAGGCACATTCTTGCCCAGAGTGCTTTAAAACATTTCGCTCTGCCTCTGTACTTGAAAACCACAAAATATCTCAGTGCAAAGATGGGCCCGATAGTGAAGCAAATGTGAGAAACCTATTTTCTTGTCAGGTCTGTAAAAAAAGCTACTCATTTAGAAGCTCACTAGTACGACACTGTAGAATGAGGCATTCAAAAGATCAAATGGTTCTAGCGAGTCTTGTAAAAGATAAAGATGACGCTAAAAATGTGTCTACTGTAAAAGTTTATCAAAATAGTGAAAGTGATACAACTCCTGAAGATGACAATGATGGTAGCAGTGAGGACAATGATTCCGATTCTGCACCGTACTTTCCCTGTCATGTCTGTGGCAAGACATTTCTCACATTTGAAAGCCTTGAGGATCATCAACGTTGTCACCTTGGTGAAAAACCGCATGAGTGTGCAGAATGTGGGAAATGTTTTTTCCAGGCAGCCCAGTTACAAAATCACCAGAGGACTCACAAAACTGAGTTTCAATGTCAAACATGTGGCAGGGGCTTTGTTTCACTTTTTGCATTGCGCAAACACAAGCATACTCATGGCAAGAGCCGTCCGTTTCGCTGCTCCAAGTGCGAGCTAAGCTTTAAAGGACCTTCACATCTAGCTGAACACATGGCCACACACCGCAATGAAAACTTTCCATGTGATCTATGCGGTCAAACATTTTCCAGCAAGATCAGTCGTGCTGAGCATCGGAAAAATCACACTGTGTCTGAGGAGATTCACCCAGCTTCAGATTCTTTAGATGAAAGGACTGTCTTGCCATCTCCCTCTGAATCGTCCTCTAAACTCAGAGTACAACCAAAATATCCATGTGGAGTTTGCAATGAGCATTTCAGAGACACAGAGCAGCTATCAGAGCATGGGTGCATTGCTGCCAAAGCATATTCTTGCCTAGATTGTGACGAGCATTTTGTCCATCAATCTCATTTTGAAAAGCACCAACTTGGCCATCAGCAGTCCACATCATATATATATCGATGTAGTAAATGCCACACAACCTTTTCAAATCATGACTCTGTTCTTGATCATTTGAAAAAACATGGTGATGACGAGGCCAAGAGGGAATTGGTTGAAGGCACTTTGGAAAAAGGCAAGGAAAAGGCTACAGATAATATTTACAAGTGCCCTAAGTGCTCTGAGAGTTATGCTCTAGCAACGGAATTGTTAAGTCACCTTTCATTACATTCTGACAGTGCCCACCAATGCGAAATCTGCAAATTGGTGTACCCTTCTAAAACCAAACTTGATGAGCATGCAAGGTGTCATCTGACTGCTGTGACTCAATTTGGGTGTACTGAGTGTGGCCAGAACTTTGTAAGCAGTGCAGCCTTCCAACAGCATCCTTGTTCTCGTCAAAAGAAGTTAACAAAAGAGAGTAAACGTTTACACTTCTCGACCAATAAGTCTCCGGTTTCTTTAAATCAAGCAACAACAGAAGAAGATGACGTGGATGTGGACGGGGAGGACTTCTATAAGTGTCCAGCTTGTTTCAGACAATTCTCTACCCAAAGTAAGGTTTTGGAACATCAAAATAAACATCATGCAAGGAAAAAGCCATTCAAGTGTGAGCTTTGTGGGAAAGCCTTTGTTTTAAAGAGATACCTGAAGGATCATGAAAGAAGGCATCAACAGAAAGAAAAGGGTGAAAATAAAGCTTCACTTGGTGCAAAAGAATTCAAGTGCCCTCATTGCTCAGTAAGTGAAGACTCATTAAAAGGCCTGTCCTTGCACTTGAGAATACATGCAGAAGAGGAAACTGGAGACCTCCGCTGTGATATGTGTGATAAGTCATTTAATCAGTTGTCCCTTCTGAGGCTACACCAGGAAAGTCATGTTGGGCAAGTTGTATATGAATGCACAGAATGTGACAAAGCCTTTGCATTTCCCTATCTGCTGGAAGACCATCAACAAACACATTCTAGTCTTTGAACCTCTTTTTGAATGGTTGATGTGACTTTTACCTATAAAACATTAAAATGACGCAAAGTATCCTGAAATAACACACTTGCCTTATTTTGCTAGTTTGCCCTTCATTTGTATTGGAGAGCATTATCATTTAACTTGTGACATAAACATGTGTTTGTGTACATATATTACATACATACTGTCTCATCAAAACGTATACATCTTACATTTCTTAACCTATACTTTGTGTCCTACTATACGTTGATGTATATGTTTACCTATTTCATGTATAGAAATGTGTATACTATATATGGCCAGAACAATAGTTAGGCAATCGATGTGTCTATTTTTAAAGTACCTTTTTGAGAAGAAATTGTGTTCTGGTGTACGATTGCATGAAAGTTAAATTTTCCAAAGTAATCTGATTGTTATGCCAATTACTGATGCTTTGCATTTAGAAGCTATGAACGTAAAATACAATAATATAGGCTGATGTATGTTTTTAATTTGCTTATCTGTTTTTTCTTTATTTTATGATCTGAAACATTCTATATTTGCTTGCCTCATTTGGACCATTAGTAGACACATTTAAAGGTAATTACTGACACTGACAACTGCATAAAAGCATATTTTGTACATAGTTTTAAATTATATGTGAATAAGGTTATTTTGCCCAGTATTAGTTTTTTATGAACGGAGTTTCAATTGTTTCATTTAAATGTAACAAATAAACCAGTCAACTGGAGTAAGTACTTGTACTTTCAGTAAACGGTGACATCTCAGCAGTGTTCTTTTTTTATTCATATTATAGTACAGATAATTGCACTACATATACTCCCTAGCTGCTCTGAAACCCCAGCAACAACATCAGCACCATGATACTGTTGCTGCAAGCTTTAAAGAGATGGTTCGTTAGCTAGTTACATCTTACATCTTCTAATTTTAGATCTTTGGTACTGACTTAGTGAAACATCTTGACCTGATGTGATTGTCACGGTAAAAACATTGAATCAGGTTACAAACTTGAATGGGCTATTGAGGCAAATACTGTGATCAATATTCAAATCTGAATGTAATTAAACAGGGTGTTATTTACCTAAATCTATGTGGCTCTTTAGTATGAAACAAAAAATGACAACTTACAACTTTTAAAATAAGCAGCAATAATGAAACCTTTTCAATTGTCCAAAAATGTTCAATTATATGATTATCCTTCTCAAGCTTCAAACTTGAATCTGGGCTAATCAAGTGTACTCCAAACAATACCTTTTCTGTCTGCCTTTCTAGCTACAGCAGCACACCATCTTGTGTATGACTGTTTCTGTGTCTCAAATTGCAGACTACTACTTTTTTCTTTTAGTAGGTACTGCAGCTGCCCTTAGAAAGTATGTACAATTTCTTAAAGTAGGCATACAATTGGGACATACTACTTCTCCATAACATCCGTCGCAGTCCATATCATCAACTGTGAAAATTATTGCTGCGGAGACTCAATGTGACGTATCTTCCGCTTTGCTGAGCATTGTGGGTCAGAAATGCATGCTGGCTAGCATACTGGCAATTGTGACCGGATGTAGTAAGACATCCTGGTATCTTTGGCTTACT
The DNA here is from genome assembly GCA_036023535.2 of Galaxias brevipinnis. NCBI lineage: Eukaryota > Metazoa > Chordata > Actinopteri > Galaxiiformes > Galaxiidae > Galaxias > Galaxias brevipinnis. The sequence continues at coordinate 447 of JAVQIZ010021052.1, read as the reverse complement.
ACATTTGACATTCTATTGTGTGTTTTCAATTAGAAGATTACAACCCGATACAAAATATTGGAAGTCGAAAGCCAAAGTTTCAGAAGAGCAGGTTTTATTCAGCATGGAATAAGACCCAGTGGAGGTCTGCAGAGTCCCACCTGAATTGTACATTCACAGTTCGTATTTTTTTACATGTTACTTTCAAGTCAAGACGTCCCCAATATGCATATTAGAACATGCCCATTTCCAATCACCTCTAATACATCTGTTTTCTGGCGACCGCTTATCCTATAACCCTTAAAATTTACCCCTCTTTACAACCAGCCCCATCCTTACCTATCATACCTATCCTTACCACTAAGGAAGCAGAGTCCATTAACCCCCCTTTCCTTCTCTTGGTTCATCTGTTCACTCCTAGCATCTGTTTACCTCGAACGCTCATCTTTTCTCAGGGTAATAAAAACA
>JAVQIZ010021040.1:0-13801 GCA_036023535.2 Galaxias brevipinnis | reverse complement strand
AAGTGCACTTCGACATATAACATCCAATCAACGCGTTTATAATAATGTCACGTGCCGGTAAATGAGCTCGCGGTACGGTAGCACCGATTGACTTGAACATGACCGGTAGCGAATAGCTTGCATTGATAGCGCTGCGTATTTGATACTTTTTTGCCGGTAGTTCTGTGGGGGCACGCTTACGTAGCTACGTAACCATTGGCATGGTTTACCACCTTTACAGGTTCAGGTTTACAGGTTTCACCTGATAACTTTACTTAGTAACTAAATGTGATATTACTTGGTATAATTCCTGAATTACCTTAAGCATTGATTACACACAGGTACACTTTTAGCACAATATACCATATGGCCTGGTTATGTCACAGTGTAATATGCATCAGATAGTTTTGTGTCTGTCCAAGTTTGCATAAAAGTGTAATGTAATAAGCAGTCCACTATAAGCTAATGTCAAATCATTTATTTTTGACAGGTTCAGCTACGCCGCAACCTCCTTGAAAGGCTACATTCCCGACTTTTGCATGTTTTAGAGCACAGTCCGTTGGATTTAGACCGCATGGAGTTTGTGTGTACCCAAGACCTGGTATTCATTAGTGCCATTTCAAATAGTATTGACATTCCAGTGTGCATCATAGACACACTATCTGAGTTGTGTTGGATGATCAGGGATAAAAGGGAGAATATCCAAGATTTGGAATCCAATCTTCCAGTCGAAATTATTGCTGGTCAGACAGGGCGTCCCAGGCTTTATTTAAGCCCAGAGCATCTTCAGCATCTTCTGGAAATGCCTTTTTCTGTCACAACCATAGCAAGCTTGTTAGGAGTGTCAAGACATACAGTCCACAGAACACTGGCAGAAAACAACATGTCAGTGGCTTCACTGTATAGTCAAATGACAGATGAAGAGTTGGATGCCATGGTTGTGGACATAAAGTTGACGATGCCACACTGTGGTTATCGAATGATCAAGGGGGCCCTTAAATCCAGGGGTTACCTGGTTCAGTGGGAGCGTGTAAGGGCTTCAATGCACAGAGTGGACACCATAGGTATGCTGACAAGACTGACCTCTATGGGGTGTGTTGTGAGACGTACATATTCGGTACCCTGCCCAAGGTCTCTTGTCCATATTGACACCAATCACAAGTTGATTAGGTGAGAAAGTTCATATGTTCATATGATCATATGAATACATCTGGAGACACCAACAGCTATGATTAAAATCTGGCTAAAAATTAGTCTGCTAAATACTGTTCACTGAATCAACATTTTACATCCCAATTTCTCCATCTTAACCATCGTTTCATTATTTAATGTTCCTTTTTTTCTCACAACAGATACGGCATTGTTATTTTCGGCGGAATTGATGGGTATTCCAGGAAGGTTTGAATTTGGACCAAAAAAATTATAATTTACAGATTCTGATTCTGCAACTGGATAATTTCCACATGGTTTTTCACAAATTGATCCCCATTTACTATATGCACTATACTGTATGTATAACAAAAAAAATTGTGTCTGAAACCACTCTCGCATCCACTCATTCAGTACTGTATACAATTGAAATTAAATATTTTTTTCAATATTGTGCAGAAAATGGCCATTTCTGACATTTACAAATAATCTTCATCAATTTATTGATCAGTACTGAGTTAACTTATCAGTGTTTATTTTATGTGGAGTAGTAAATGCTATAGTAATTTCCGACACAGCCATAAACATGTTTTAATGGTTACTAACGGTTATTTTTGTTTTAGATAATGTACCTTGGCGCTGCAAATAACAACCTGTCATCTACAAACCTGTCATTTTTCCAAGAATCAGTGCAAAAATATGGCTTTCCTCTGAGGTACAATGAACACTTTAATATATTTACGTTATTACTAGTATTTTTTAAATGCAGCAGCAATGGTCATAAAACCAGCCTGTGTTTGTACACAACTAAACATACTGGCAAAACATTTCAGATAATTTTGGTTTGATTCATATTTCTTTCTGAATTTGATTCAGCGTTGCTGCACACTCAGTTTTCCATAGTCTATGTAATACAGGTGTCATTGGATTGTTTGGCTTAGGAGTCCTAAAGGTAGGACTGACGCACTTCTTCTTTTTAGGAGGTTCTTGTAACTGTTAGTTATTACTAATTTATAACTTTTATGTATTCTTTGAATACAGCCCCAAAACAACTAAATTGATTTGAAGCAGGCTCACTTTTAAGAAGGGTACTTCACATGGTAACTTGTATTGCACAGCTAACCAGATTCGGTTCAGACAATCATATCAAAAAACATGACGACAAACTGACACTGACCAATCATGTCCCAATTTTGTTTTATAACTACAAAATATAAATTTCTATAGCTTTTCATTGATCTTTCTATTTTATGAAATATGCATAGTTCCACAAATTTCCCTGACAACTATGGTATTGTATTTATCATGTACATTTCTCAGAGTAAGAGCTGATCAAGGAGTGGAGAATGTTGGTGTAGCACGACTCATGTTCTCTGTTCGTGGTACCGGAATTGGGAGTTTTATTTCTGGAAAGAGTGTGCATAATCAAAGGTATATCTTTTTTCTATTTAATGAAACATCCACTACAATGTACACCCAAACACATACATTTCTCTTGGATACCATGAAAGTCTACAACTTAAGCGACAGTACATCAAATTTGTCGCTATACACAAACAATTATCAGCTCTGGACAACTAAGTCCTCTGCCAATTGATCATGTTGAGTCAGCCTCATTGAAAAGGACTGAAAAGAAACTGAAACTGTTTTGGACACCCCACAAAAACTATGGGCAATGGACAACTTTGTTCTTTGCTTGATTTCAAAGACTTACTCCACTACAACAAAGGTGGAGATAGACCTCTGTCATGCATTTTTATATTAAATGCTGTGCTTATGAAACTTAAATCTGACATTGATGTGTGTTTAAATTGTTCATGATCAATCCATATTGTTACAGAAATTAACTGTTTAAGGAATTTCTTCAAATTTTTCCAGGAGTGAGAGACTTTGGAGAGATGTCTACATGGCAGTGACAAATGTCTTCTACCGTGTTCTTCACACCTTAGAAGAGGAAGGACATCTTGATCTGTCCAATGAACTTCACTTGTTCAGTTGCCATTATGTCTTCATCCCACGGCTCCAGGCCGCCCTTGATGTGTTCTGTGATAGATGGGACAACCATCCGTTGAAATCGGAACAAAACTTGTCACCCAACCAACTGTGGGAAATGGGACAAATGCAGTGTCCCGTTCCAGACCCTGATCTCTCAAGTGTATGTGAAATGGCATAACATTCTTGTCCCATGCACTGCAATACACCAACCAAATATTATTCAGGGTACAAAGTTGATTAATTCGTTTATATGTTTTTGTGCATTTTCAGATTGATTTCTTCCTTTGTAACTGCACTTTACTTTTAGACTCTTTATGTCCGTAAATCAAGTGGACCATTGTGTTAACATTACAACTACATTCAGATGCAAAAAAGAAAATTAGTTCTTAAGAGTAACATTAAGAGTATTGTGCAGCATTATGTCATCATAAGTGATTTGTTTCTGTAGGAACTGGAAATACCAGAGATTGAGTGGGAGTCCAGTGGAATTCTTGGTGACCAGAGCACTGGTGTCTGTGTTCCAGTCATCGAGAGTTCTCTGGATGAACTGGAGATGGAGCACCTTAAAGCATCAATTGATCCTGTTGCTCTCTCTGATTGTCATGGAATGGACATTTACATTTCAACCATTGAATGTGTGCAGAGGATTATTAACAGTGTCTTGATTTGTTATCTGGTTATTCAACAGTTAGCTGTAAGAGCTTTCTTTTGTGTATTTCTTAAATGTAAACGTTTTACCGAAAGTAACTTCCTGTTCAAATCTAGTAGTTTAATGTATAGTTGACAATTGGCCTCCTGATAAAACAAAAGTTATAGCTGAGTGATAAGTGCATAAATAAGGTCATGACACAAAACTCCAAACATAAGATACAAATTTATTAGAACAGTTATATGGAGTTAAATTATTTAATTTAACTTAACGTGTAAATTTCTTTTGTAAATAACAGATTTGCAACAATGTGCCACATAGACATACCCAACAGCAAGAAAATAAAAGCAGATATGTGGTAAATGTAACAATATTAACCGTACCACTTCATGGCAGCCAAAAAGAAAATAGTTTTAATAAAAAAGAAAAGTTAAAAACCTGCTTGTTGTGATGTACCCATGCTATGCAACTTTTCCCATTGTAGGTACCAGACGTAACCATTTATGTTAAATAAATGTTTCCTAGATGAATCAAGCTTGCTACACTACTAACCTGATGGCGACTATTCAACAATTGCTTGTAGGCTTCTTACTTCAATTAACTTTAACCGCTTTTCACAGAATTATGCACTGAGGATATAAACATTTAGTGTAAACAGGGAATCACTGAAATTGCTCCATCCAAGACATTTTTGAAATAAAGGTTGATTCAAGACCTGTTAAAACCATCTATGTCAGACCTGTCCTAAGTCTTTACTATAATTTGAACAAAGTGAAAAACTATGCAAGTCTTGTTTGGCAAAAGTCAAGCAAAAATATCGTTGCAAAGCTGTACCAGCCAATTTATTTCTAATTAAACCTGGTTAAATTTAGTTCCTGTTGAATCTATAACAGACGTAAGACGTTTAGAACCTGTATTGTCTCTTAAAACTTGTCATAATAAGCAGTAATTACCAATTATCATACTGTCTTTACCTTATGCATTCTGTGTTAAATCCTAAAATAACAGGTGAGCCCTCATTTACAAACATACAACCCACTGAGAACTTGGAAGTAACAGTCAATGTCCAACATCTTAATTTTTTTAAACAAGACCAAACCCTGTGTCGCAGGTAGTAATGGCAGCAAACAAGTCAGACTCAAAGTTTTGGTAAGTTGCGTAATGGTCCGGCAACTTGATTGTTTCAAAGCATGTCAGGGCCCTGGGGAAACGGCCACTTGCCACCTTCACAATCAGCTCTTTGGGTGGGACCTCCCAACCGACACAGAAACGCATCAGATTCTTCAGTTGCTCTGACGAGGCTGTTGAAAAGACAGAACAGACCTGTGAGACACGTCCTCTGAACTTATTTATTAAACTGAAAGTATCAGTATTGTTCAATGGAAAGGACAAAAACACAATCAGGAAGGATAGAATGCAGGACGGAAAGAAGGAAGTCTAGTTCTATTGAAAGACAAATACATTTTGAAATAGGAATATGTTCGAAAAACACACCATCTTCAATAAAAGTCCTGAAGAAAGCAGTGACCCGAGTAATGGCCTCGACCGAGACATCATCTTCATCATCAGAGTCTACATCTGATTTTAGCACAGGCCATGTGATTTGTGAAAGTATCATCTGCAAAGACAGAGACTTGTCTCAATTATTATTCTTACTTGGGAATGAAAATTTAACAAGGAAGGAAGAATCAAAGGGAAACCTAAAATATCCACCTTTTGATACTTCATTAACATACTAAATCTAATCACACGTACTTCAGGTGTGATCTCAGCTTCCTTCTCGCTAGGAAAAAGCAGCTTTGCCACATCTGCTCTATTGGAGAGAAGTGGCCAAATGCCAGTCTCCTTTAGTCCTTTTCTTAACTGCTTCACATGCTTGACGGATCGCCCCAGAACCTGTATAAAATGGCATTACAAGTCTAGATTACAAAAACCCCAATACCACGAACAAATCATCAACAAACCAAAATTTGCATCATAGAAAAGAAAATTCAATTTTACCGCATGCAGGAGAAGCTTGTCATGCAGCCACTTCATGTTGATTGAAGTTGGAAGTGGAAGGTCCCACGCCATGCAAAGGCTGACTACACTATCACGTTGTTCACCTTGGAGTTCAGAATTTTCTGTCAACTTCAGAGATAGGAAAAAAAGCCAGAATAAAAGAAAGTGGGAAATAAATGCAGCAAGAAGGGAAGGTATGAAAGAAAGGTTTGAAGAAATTAAGTGTCAACATTTTTATTATGAATGCAAGTCACAGGGGTATCATCTTTCACTAACATTACTGATGTTACTTTTATAACTTCGAATGCATCCCAAAATAGTTCCCCATTCCTGATGTTCAGTATTAAATGTTCGACTTATAACTTACCAGCTGAATCGATTCTCGTATGTCCAAATCAGGACAGTCTTCAATAGTTACTGTGGCAGTCTCTGTGGAACCACCACAAAGAACATGCCTGATGGCTGGGCTGAGACCAGGGAAAGCAGGACCACCATATAAAATGCAATGCCCTATCATTCTTCCTGCCATCAGGAACAGCTCACTCTCCCCCATCACAGCAGAGTTGGTAGGCACTAAGTGGTCCGACTGACCCTTAAAAATCTTTGACATCGCACCGTTTCCTGGGTTAAGAATGTATATTTGATAGATTATAATTGTGAAACTCCATTTTATTGTCGTCTATTAGGCCAAACCATGCCTACTTGTACATTTGAAATGTTAGAAACTGAGTGTAGTATAAGCACTAACCAAGATTAATGTGGAATCCATTTCTTAGCTTTAACATCATTGTCGACATAACATGTCGATTGACACCAAGTCCAACAGCAGCATCGCCTATGGGAAAGATGGAGATATTTTAGCACATCAACATATGAAACAGTAACACCCTGATTCGGAAAATGTTTATATTAATTAAATAATACAAAAATAGAAAAACAAGAATTACCACAATTCTTTGGAATTTTTCACCCCGAAATGAAAAAATATAGTGCACCTTCAAGTCTGCATCTAAGTGGCGACGCCCACTCCACACTGTTGCGCTTATAGAAACAGACGTAGGACCTGTCCTGTTCTTCCTTGTCTTTCCTTAAGTCCACAGTGAAACAATTCTCTTCCAAACTGTTATTGTTTTGTAGCAACTCTTGGGTAAAAAGCCAAACTGCTCTTTTGGGGTCTGCCACGATCTTCCATTCTAACAGGATAAAGACATTTTAAATAATCAAAAATAAAGAACCACGACAAATGCACAGTAGGTAGATGTTGAAGAGACATTACAAAGAGCCACCTGCAGTGCTTGCAGACGTGCTTGCTACATTGGAGACATCAGGGATGCTGTGTACAATAAAGTAGGTTTGGCAGACTTTATTATCGGGCCACTCTTTAAATAACACCTCTATAACACATTTTTAGATGACTACCTCTCTCCGCAGAAGCTTGCGTCAACCTCCAGACTGCTTGTAGGAAACAGTTGACTACATATGGGGCAGGAAGCCATGGAGGACAATGCAGCTGTTGGACATGCATTCCTCTTCACAGAAGAGATAGGAAAATCAGATGCTGTTAATGGCATGTTCTACACACCTGCTCACTAGTAGTCTGCATATGCTTGGGTGTGACAGGCCCATAAACAAAAAATTACCTCGGAAATACATTCAGTATTATTTGAGATGTATAAAAACGGCAATAACATAAATGGCACAACCAACACCAATAACAATAGAAACTACAAAATGCATTTCCCTGAGCAAATGTGAATGTGATGTCTAAGGTGATAAGACTGACCGTCTTAGCTCCCAGAACCTGCCCCGCAACGCAAGTGTATTGTACTACAGACCCTGTTTGTTTTCCAATACTAATAGGCTACTAATAGTTCTTTAAAAGCAAAAACGCACAAGAAGCCTAATTCTCCTTTAAAATAAGTCACTAAATGTTTGCAACTGGTAGGTGACGGCACTATAATGGAATCGATGAGGTCAAAACTGTAGTCGTAGTTAGAGCGCCAAAGATCTACCTTGTAATAATAACAAGAACAATATGACTTTGCGATTTCAATATGTGAGCGTAATCAGATAATTACACAACCGACAGCAATAACAATGGTCAAAAGAATGAATACAAAAAATGACATGACCAATTGGGAAATGGACTTACATCTTTATTGGATGTGGTTTGAGATGGAGACGGGCAAGCCTCAGTGTCGTCGCTTGAATTGCAGATCGATATGCACTCAACATCTGAGTTCAGGTCCTGTTCATAAAAAATTTAAAAAATAATTAAAAAAATTAATAATACAAGTTATTAATAAATGCCTAATGATATGTAAGATCAAAACTTACTTCAGAGTCTTTGGTGCTGTCTTTGCAACAATTGACGTGTAAAGCTAAGAGATGCAAAGGCATTGTCTCCTTGCAGTTTTCGCAACTTGCCTTAGGCATTTTAGCAAATTCTGAGGCATTTTTTGAGAGGGGGGTCACATCCAATTCACCTTGTAAAGGTGTTATATACAAAGTTATCTTTCCACCATTGGATGCCCTCTTTAATTGTAGGGTGGTGTAGCCTTCTACCTGTGGGCTCACAACTGTCAGACGCCTTTGCCCACTTCCCCCTGAAACATATAAATCGTAGTCAACACTGAAGAAGAGTTTGCTAATGACATGACTATGGTGCAGCCAGAATGGATTATAAAAGTGTAATGGCTGCACAAAACGTAGCTTGGAAAATACAAAATATGATTTGCAGCTTCTCAAACCATTTGTCCAAACTTAGAGCAAATTTTGTATTCTCGTGCCAACAACGGCAATGCACTATAGTATGACAATAAATGAATCTTGATAAGTAAATTCAAAAATTTTGTGTTATAAAGAAACACCTGAAGTGCACACGGTGGGCGTGTTTACCTGTAGCCTTGTACAACATCCAGGAGCCATTCAGGCTCCTGAGTTTCGGGTACTCACTGTGTAATATTTCAGATATCTACAGAAAGAAGGTAACATGTCAAACATGGATTATTTTTCTTACTGTTGGTTATGATTGAATGTGCTTGTTGGTTCTTGCATGTGGCATAATGTATTAAATGTCTATTATGCAACCCACTGAGCAATATAGTACCTTGTTTCAACTTCGCCCCTATGATTTTGCTGCCGAATACTTAAATAATTAAGCCAGAAAAATTCATAACAATTTGGGTTGTTAATGATTAATTTAAGATAGACATTCTTCATTAGTTATTTATTCGCTCAAGATTTTAAAATAAAATTATTCAATTGAACAGTTTGTGTGTCATATTTTGGTTAAAATTCACACGTTATTCATTTGTTGAGGCATTTGCACGATGTGAACCTCAAACCGAAGAAGTTGGGCTACTCAACCATGAAACGAGCTAAACAAAGTTCAGTATGGCAACATTTCAAACATAAAAACAATAACATGCATTGCCAACACTGTTATGCTGTTCTAACTCAACGAGTCTCTTGACATTAACTATGCTTACGCACGGAATCGGTCCTAACAGAACGAGTATTTTCAGCAGCTGGCTTTATCGTAAACTCAAGCACATTGGGTGTCTAGAAAAGCAATATCTCAAATGCAATAAATTATTAAACAAGCTGCACACACGACTCACATTTGATTATGTAGACATGCTTATATCACTAAATAAAATTCCATGCATATTCGTTGGTTCTGAGGATCCATCTTAAAAAAAAAGAAGGTTTTAAGTTGCTATTATAAAACAGCTATTTGAGACGAAATACCTGTTAATGATCAACGACTATGCTCGAGTATGGCCATCTCGTCCTGATTTAGTAACACACTTCCATGTGCCATAAAGCTATTCGTCAGAGTATGACAGGAGATTGTACCCGGTGGCAGACAAAATTTGTATAAAATATTGAGACTTCAAGGGGGCTGATCTGAAAGACGATTTTTTCATTCTCCCATAGACATTGCAAGGTGCTATCAGAAGAAATGTATTGCTAATCCGTTAATATAAAAAAGTCTCATATAATTGCTTTACAACTATCGATCATGGAAAATCTAGAAAATGACAATCCCATCATTTACATTCTCTAAATCTTACAATTACATTGTAATAAAGTATATTAAACGGCAGAGATAACCTTTGGTGAAAATTTCAGGTCAAATTTACTAAAACAAATGAAAAAACATAATTTCAATGTCCAATTGCCCAGTGGGTATGTAAAAATGCATTGGGATTTATGACTGATGTACAATATTGTGATGGTTTGGCATTAAACTACTGCACCTGACCTGATCATGACCTGCCTCTTCTGGTAGAGCTACCATTCTAAGGCCTAGTCCTGCCTGGCAGAACTTCAGCTCTCCCTCTCCCTTAGGAGTGACAGTCGCAGCAGCGGGAAGAACATAAAACTGAAATGTGTTTTCACTGAAATGACTGCTTTTTGTGCGCTAACAAACCTCCGCTTCCCCCTGAAAAGACCTGGAAAAGATCTGAGACAAAACAAGGATGAAACCAATGTTTAGAATAACCATGGGTTATATTTTTAACATCATTCAGTTATATGTATTGACACAAGGATGAAGGGAGACAATGAGGACCATAAAGTATATTTCACTGAATTTTTGGTTTGAATATTTGTTTGGGGGGGGGGGGGCCTCACGTGTTTGTGAGTTTGTGTTAAGGTGCTGGAGACAATATAGTGTAATAGATTTCTAAATGTGTGTGTGTGTGTCTGAGTTTGGAACTGCAAATTTATACTATTATAATACCGTTGCATTTCTGATGGCATAGATGATGCCATTGATGCAGGGGCTGTTCTGGAGGAGTTCAAACTGGCAGCTGCTCTGGGTGAGGGGTTTGCAACAGATCGAGCCTCACTAGTTCCTCCATTGAGGCTTTGCTGGATTAAATTTATTAAATTTCTGGCCACACACTCCACAGTCTCTGAGCCTGTACCCTACAAAAAGAAGACAGGGGTTTTTAATTCAAATAGAAATAAAAAATACATTTAATCGTTATAATAGGCTACACATTTACAAGATGACATTGCCACCGCCCTGGTCTCACACAACATGGGCTGTTGTTGTTTTTGCACAACTTTATGCAAATTTATTAATTAATTCTGACATTTATTTATAGTAAATGTATTCATTGGTATTCAGTTAATTTAGTGATTTTGCACTGGGGGGGTAGAACACTTTTGCAAAACACATGTTACATTTTCTATAGGGGGCTGAACATTCTGACTCTTACTCAGTTTTGCCCAATTCTATAGACTTACTTACTGTACCTCTAATATTGTATTCACATTATTAAGTTGTTGCCACGAATTCATTATTGCTCGCCCCACATGGCCACATTTTTGTTATCAAGTTCGAACGCCTTATTAACACCTGGTCAGGCAGACAGCACTCCTGGCCATGCATACAAGACATGGCCACACGTTTTTCCCACCATTGTCAGTTTCCGTGCACCATAGGCTAATGCTAAAGTTGTGTAGGGTAGCCCTATATCTTCAAATGGGAGCAAAACGCTTTGCCTTGACTTTTAATCACGGTGGCGTTATATTGCATGCATAGAGATGGAACCACTAAGTTACTGTGAATTTCTATTTGCTACATTATACCCACCTGTGACTCCTCCTAGGTTCCTACTTGGGGCAACTACAATTTCAGCTATGGTTAACTGGCACAGTTAAGCACAGCCACACACTACCATTTGAAAGGTGAAACACAAACTGAGCAAACCTCACTTGTCCATAGATAACTGATATTGTTATCATAATTTGTTTTACAAAAAAACTTACAGCAGTTGGTCGAGGTGCCATCGCAACAGCACAATCGCAGCCCAAACTATTGCTTACACTGCATGGGTGCTACAGCGTCACGTGGCCGCGGACTGATTGACCGGCCCTTTTTAGCCGCAAGAATTTTACACTTTGATTGGATGTAGTGTGTCGAAGAGCACAGCCATATAAGAAAGGCAAATAAACGTTTACTCCGGCAGTTTCACAACAAGACCAAAATGCGAACGAACCCCCATATATGTCCCTCCATAGACGTTGACGAACTGAATAAAATTATTATTTACCTTAAGAGATGGTTTTGTGAAGTTACATTTAAACGTCACATTAAGATATCATGCCATGCTGAAATAAGACTACTCATTATACAATGTAATTATTTGCACTATAGGCTACTTATGCATTATCAAAAGCTGCTGCAGTCTAGTTACTATAAACACTATTGGTTTTACTGTAGACCGTGCAGTGCTAGATTGCAATACACTTGCAAATCTGAATACAGAGGGTTCTTTAAAATACACGTACAAACCTGATTAGGACACACGGATTGAGATAGACACAACTCTCCACACGCATTTGCAAATAGTTTTGCTACAATAATGACCCCATAGTAATCAACCAAACCCTGCTGTCTCGGAAAACTATTGGCTGTTGTAGGGATGCGAACTTCGCCGCAAACTTTGCGGTCATTTGCATAGAATTGAAAAATTTTCAATATACTCTCATCGCATCGCCTCCCACAATGCACCACACGCGACATCGCGCGGTCTCCATAGAAAATGAATGGCAAGCAAATATTTGCATCGCATTGCATCATCGCGTCCAGTGTACACGCACCGTAAAGGTTTACTTGTGCATTGTATTCGCTTCAAAGTTGTGGGTGGGTAGTCACAAATATGACTCAAAAGATGTGTTGACCCCTTTCGCAGCGATATTTTTTTTTTCTGCTTCTTCCGCAGGCAGGGTTACCATTTTCAATCCGTCAGCAATTTTGTTTTAATGAAACTATGTCAGTTTTAATGATTATTCAAATTTAAACAGAAATACTAACCGTTGGGAGCTTTTACCGTGAGACCGGTAACCGTTAAATTTCTAGTGTCTTGGGCAAGTGGCTCACCTGCCCAGTTGTAAACATTTACTGTTTAATCCCTTGATTTATAAAACGGATTTGACCTGCCTAATAAAAGTAAGTAGCCACAATAAAACTATTTGAGAGTATCCGACAACAATGAACCCTAACACTGTTTGTGTTTACCCCACAATATGTTTGTTACTTTTTAATTACAATTCCAACACTTGTATTATCCTTGGGTCCACACCAAGGTTATTATAGTTTTGTATGTTTCCTTTTTTATTTCATTTTGACTTTTTCTATTCAATTTCAGTTTAGTTTTGAGTAGTTTTTAAAGGGGGGTTTGCTAGTTTAAATCAAATCAAATCATGTTTATTTGTAGAGCACGATTAAAACAGGCAGAGCTGACCAAAGTGCTGTACAACACATTCAGATACAGTATATGAAATATAACAAAAAAAAAAACTAAACAGTTGCGACACATATTCATACTATATACAATGTAAGTGCATAGAAAACCACTAAGATGCAAAGGCTAATGAGAAGAAATTAGTTTTGAGCTGAGACTTGAAGGAATCGACATAAGGGGCAAATCTGATAAGAGAGGGAAGGCTGTTCCATAATTTAGGGGCTGTGACAGCAAATGCGCGGTTACCTCTGAGCTTTAGTTTGGCGTGTGGGATGGCCAGTAGTCCTAATTCAGAAGACCTAAGAGGCCTCAGAATGGTGTATGGTCTCAGTAGATCTGTGATGTAGGAGGGGGCAAGTTGGTTCAATGCTTTGTAGACAAATAGCAGGATCTTGAAATAAATTCTATAGTGAACTGGAAGCCAGCGAAGGGAGGCCACGATAGGGGTAATGTGGTCCCTCTTTTTGGATCCAGTCAAAAGCCTGGCCGCAGTGTTTTGGACGAACTGTAAGCGAGACAAAGATGACTGGCTGATTCCAGTGTACAGGGAGTTGCAGTAGTCAAGACGGGAAAGAATTAGACCTGACCTCTTACAAATCCTTCAGTGAAAGGAAAGGTTTTATTTTTTTCAGGGTCAGTAATTGATTGTAGGAGCCATAATATGTCTTGTATGTGTCTGTGTCACGTGGTGTTTGGTTGCTGTGGTAACGCGCGGGAGCTTGGGTCACGTGACGCATGCGGTGAATGCCGGTTACTTCAAAGA
>JAVQIZ010021005.1:10000-11758 GCA_036023535.2 Galaxias brevipinnis | reverse complement strand
ACACACACACACACACACACACACACACAATCCTCTTTTGAAATTCTATTGCAAATATCGAGGGTGTTACCCTATACTGTGTATCTATTTCATGCATGTGTGTGTTTGTTTGTGTGTGTTTTCTGTTTCAGACTCTGTCTCTCCTGAAGTTGCGACATCCCTATATTGCCAATTACAGGAAGCTGTTCATCACATGGGATCACGCTGTGAGAACATAGCTTTCATATCATAGTTTTACCAACCCATTGATGACTAAGAACTATATTTAGTACTTTCAAGGAAAAGCCCCACAGAATCATTTTTGTTAGAGGTGGAAACGTTTGGAGCGACAAGTGTATAAAAAAAGGGTTAACATTTTCATGTGTATCTTTTCCGAGATTTAACTTAATCTAGTCATTTTTTCTGATTTAATTGAAATCAGTTTTTTTCATTTAGATTTTTTGAATATCTGAAAAAACATTTAAAGAAATGTTGTAATTTGTAGTTTTGGATATAATTTATAAATCTTAAAACGAGGCAAAAGTAGCTGTGCGTTCTATTAATAACTGTCTCTGACATACTGAAGAACCAACGAGGTGCATCTCAGTCAAAATCTACAGGAACATAAAATAATCAATATACTCAAACATTAACCACCAGAGAGCTAAACATAAACAATAAACATAAGAAATACATTTGTGATAAAGTAAGCAAAACATAAGTTTTAGTCCATCCAATTATTATAATTGTATAATTACTGGATAGACAAACATTTCGCTGTTTTGTTTACTTTAGGACACATTTATTTTGAGTAATATCCCTCTTATTGTTTATCTTTAGCTCTTATAGTTAGTATTTGAGTTGCGTTTCAAAATGCATGCTGTAACACACATACTTGACACAAATTTGATCAAATAGCTCTGTTTTTAATATGTGTCTGCGTATGTGTCTTTTGCCAGATCTCGTCTGTATTCCTGTGTTTGGTCACCAACCATCCCTTCCTGAATTCTCTAGACACTCTCATCCAGTCCCACCGACAGCGCCAGAGCCAGATTAACAGCAGGGTGAAGATCAAACTCTCTCTCTTTCTCTCTCTCTCTCTCTCTCTCTCTCTCTCTCTCTCTCTCTCTCCCCCACATACACAAGCATTTTATCCTAAACACATAAAAAGGATGTGTAATGTTGATGCTGACCTTTGACCTCATGGGACCTTTCAGGTCTTCAGGATGCTCCTGGGGCAGATGGTGGATGCTCTGGCCTACCTTCACAAGCGTAACATCATACACAGGTACACACACACACACACAAACACACACATCCTCACGCTCACATACACACACACACACACACACACGTAAACTTTCACCAGGGCTCTTAATTCACATCTAATCCCGGATCTATTCATGAATATATATTCCAACTTCTGTGTTTAAAAACTGATAGAAGCTTCTGTCTCTGTGAATTTGTCTCTGTGATAATTTCTCAGAAACGTGAAGCCGAGCAATGTCCTATTGGTGGATGAGAACAGCTTCCGGCTGTGTGACTTCATGTCCTGTTCTCTGACAAAGGATAAAATGAAGCTGAGCATTAAAGCCACGTCTGGTAACTATGACGACGAGGGTTTAGTTTCCAACCAAAGAGCCAATCAGGGTTTAGTTTACACCAAATGACCAATCAGGGCTTTATTTTTCACTATAGGGACTAACAGTGACATGTTGACAGTCTTGACATGTTGACAGTTGGTTCCCAGCATGTGATGTTGAAAATCTTTATTGGATG
>JAVQIZ010021005.1:0-5000 GCA_036023535.2 Galaxias brevipinnis | reverse complement strand
TCCGACCCCTCCAAGTCGGCATTTCTGGAGTTCGGACACGGTTTTCCCCACCACGGCCACCAGCAGCACTCGCCAGGGTTATCACACAATCACTACCCCGTCCACGGACTTCATTCAGTGGGGCCTTCGCAGCACGATAGCCACTTTTCCACGGGTGCCTCCACGTACGGACGGTCGCTTGGTTACCCTTACCATAACACTGTGAGCGCGCACCACCCCAGTGCTTACTTGCCGTACCAACATAACGGCCATAACAATTCTCTCGGTCACCACAGAATAGATGAAACAGGTATGGTTTTAATGTTCCGAGATGCTTTTTATTATTTTGCAATTTATATTTTCCGTGTATTCTATCTTAAACAATGTGTGATTCATATAGCTTACAGGCAAAGTAATGTTTTTACTAGCGCACTATACACTTATTGTGTTTTATTAAGAAGCATTGTTATTACCAAATACTCACTCTGTCAACTATATTCCGCGAGACGAATATTTAAAATATACACTCTCAAGCTTAATTAAATAAATTAGATAGGTGGACATAATAAGGTTGATTTCCCAATGCAAGATAAGTCACTATTGAAATGTGATTTATAATTTTAGCTATTACAATTGTAATAGTTTGGTTTTGTGTTTGAATAGTTTAAGCATTATGACCTTCCACAGGCCGCAAACAACCAACAATCAACCGAAATTTGACCTGCGGTCTCCCACAAGTACAAAAAGCCATATCATTTGAAAACAGTTTTTTCGTCTAATGTTAAATCTGCATTATTCCGCCTTGCTTTGGCAGTTGCACCAAATAAATATTATAGTTTGAGTTTAGGAATACACTGTGAATGTTATTCATTAAGTTAACGTTATATTGCCTATATGAAATTCAAGTTATAGCTTTAAAGTGAGTAGGCTTAGGCTTACTGGCTCAAGCTTTGAAATATTTTACACGGAGACATCGAGAGCGCATTAGTTGTAAATACTTGGTAAATAAAAAACATAAAATGTTCACCTTGAAAGTAACGTTTCTTGTTGTTTTTCTTCCATATCGAGAAGGGACAGTAAGAGCTTGACAGCCCG
The DNA here is from genome assembly GCA_036023535.2 of Galaxias brevipinnis. NCBI lineage: Eukaryota > Metazoa > Chordata > Actinopteri > Galaxiiformes > Galaxiidae > Galaxias > Galaxias brevipinnis. Next base: position 3,926 of record JAVQIZ010021005.1, on the reverse strand, counting down.
GTGGAGTAACTTGCTTTATTATTTAATAATTCACATCACGAAAATTGTATTTGCATTTTGTTTTTGATCGATTTATTCTAAAGTGTACAATTCATATAATCACATATGCTTGCAAAAAAAAGTATACAATAGACTACAATAAAATAGAATAGATATGGAATACAATTTATTAGCTTTTCGTTTCTGTGTGGCGACCCAATCTTCTTGTGGGGCCTTATTCGCAGCTGTTGCTTCATATGTTCAATGTCATAACAACAACCGTGATGAAGCGGAACCATTACGGGCCACACATTAACCGAAGTAGCCTACTCATACTGCCAAACGACATTTTTGTGTTTTTATTCGCTACATATATATATATATATATATATATATATATATATATATATATATGTTGAGTTCTACAGATGTTGAGTTCTACAGATCGTCTTGTAAAAAATGTGAAGTGCCAACCCCAGGATTTGTCCCTTTAAAACAAGTAATGAATTTAGGCCTACATAATAGCCCAAAGCCGTTCTCATGATTAATCTTGTCTTTCTTTTTCCCCCGTTACTTTTGTTTTCTTGACACCAGATCACGATAAGCCTACCACGGTGATCGAGAATGGCGAAGTTCGACTGAACGGCAAGGGCAAGAAGATCCGTAAACCCAGAACTATATACTCCAGTTTACAGCTGCAGGCGCTCAACCAGCGTTTTCAGCAAACCCAGTACCTCGCGCTACCGGAACGCGCCGATTTGGCGGCTAAACTAGGGGTCACTCAAACGCAGGTAAATATAGATTTATTCTAAATAAAGTGTATACAAACCAAAGCTTTAGAAACAGCGTGAGATCGACAATAAATTGATGACAACCAATCATTGCCGCTTATTATTAGCAAAGGAGCACTGTCGTGTGTGTGTGTGTGTGTGTGTGTGTGTGTGCCGTCTCTCTCTCTCTCTGTGTCTGTGTGTGTGTGTGTGTGTGTGTGTACAACAACAATCCACTTTATTTTGACCTCTCTGCACCTGTATCTCTTGCCGACCATCGGACCAATTAGATGCCCAAGCAAAAGTTCACGGCATTGATATAGCATAAGTAAAGTGTTGGTGCAAGGAGTGTATATATATAAAAGCACTTTCTAATTTATTTATTTTTTAATTGTAATGTTGGCTTCACCCATGAATATCCCTCGTGCATGCAAATACCAGCAGTTTGCAGGCTTTAAGCAATAAAATATTTTAAATCACGTCTTTATTCTAATACAAGCCTATAGCTTCCTTATGGCAACTATACTTTGACCTGCTATGATCTTTTAAATTGCCCAAAATCTTATAGAGTCTGCCAGAATTGTAACTTTTGTATATAGCCGTTTACATACTCGATTGGGCAGCGTATAAACGGCCATGTGCTCGGTTGAATTGTCAGCCTTAAGCAAAGACGATCAAATATAGGCCATAGCATTAGGTTGTAGGTTGAATATCGTTACACTTGTCGGTTTGCCTTTTTTAGCACATAGTTCAAAAACAATATAACGAATTATACAAAAATAATTTTGCGCCACAAAGACGGGCAAGCTATTTGGGCCTATTTACAGAAACACATACATAGCACATGAACTTAGACACACAGAACAGTCACACTTTATGCAAAATGAAAGATCGCTATTGATGGCCTGTGGTCACCGCAGCACCGCAGAACGATTATGGAAGCGCACGCGCGCATCAAACCCACAGACAGACAAACAATAGTGCGTGCAATAATGCATAGTTTACCTCGTTACCACATCACTCAGAACGGTCCTGTTAACTTAAAGCCACCGCTGAAATTTGAAGACAATAATTATAGTATAGTACTTAGACCAAAGGTGATGTGGCTTGAATTTGTTTTACTTAACTAAACCTGATGCCGCGTAATTTGGGCTGGCACACGTAAAGTAATCCCTTTAATTGCTAAAACAGGGCAGACTTGTGACGGATACAATGTAAATATTTACAGGTATTCCTTAGATCATTATTGGAAGTTATAGAAATCTGTTTTTTAGTTTTTTTTGTGTGATGCAGATCATCTTCAAATTAAGGCAGGATGTTTTCCTCACTTTTTGGAAGTACTTTCAAAGCAGCCGCTTTCATTTTGTTTATTAGCCATATACATATTCATTTCAAATTTGAGATATGATATTCGTAAATATTTTTGTATTACTTTGATAATTTATTTAGAGGTACATTTTATCTGGTGATACTTTTCTTAAATGCTCAATATGTTCCTAATTCTGTCAGTTTGCTCCAAAACAACAAAATTATACATTTCATGATTATAAGGCCTTTGGTAAAATTTACTCACAAACTAATGTTGATAGCTATTTTTAAACAATATATTTAAGTTGTGTTTCTTTATTATTCATTTTAATATTTATTTTTAACAAGGCCTAATTTGCTTTACAGCCAGGTGTTGAATTAATCATTTGTATTATTCCGCAGGTGAAGATCTGGTTTCAAAACAAACGGTCCAAGTACAAGAAGATTATGAAGCACGGGCCTGGCGGACCTGAAGGAGAACACTTGCACGCGGCCTCCTCGGCTTCACCCTGCTCCCCGGGGATGCAGCCGCTCTGGGACGTTGCCATGGCAAACAAAGGACCGACAGTGCACCCAGGAGGAGGATACATTAACAATTTCAGCCACTGGTATCCCGGCCACCATCACGATTCGATGCCGAGGACACAAATGATGTGACGGATTATAATAAGCCTATAATCAGTCGGATGGTTATGGAATTGGCCATCACTCTACCCAACCAAAATCCTGACCGTTTTACCTTGATTTAAATGTCCTTTGACTTAGTACATTGTTCTGATGGGTCAACACCTACAATAACAAATTCAGTCATCCAGAAAAAAAAAAAACTTGATAGGATTTCAGGTTTGCGCGCAAGACTAGCCTGTTTTCAGGAGATGACTTTCCCTTCATAACTTGCAAGGATATTGGAATCAAACACAGAAAAAAAAGACTTTTTAAAAAAATGCATGGACTCACTCCGCATGGATTTTTGTATGCAGTAAGTTTATAAATAAATCGTGAGTGATCAACCAGTCAAAATAGTTTTTTATTCCTGGGTGTAGTTTTATCTTGCTGAATTTGTGGAGAGCAAATAGCGCAATACTGTCAATAAAATCCCGCGCAAAAAAAACTACTTATAATGATCTTTAGTGGGCCATTCAAAGCTTCCAGTTGAACAGTTTTTTCATAGTTTTCTGCCCATTATAATACATTGTTCAGGGAATTATAAGACTGTGGGTATGAAAATCCGTTGTCGGCAGGATTGGAACCTGCGCGGGGAAATCCCAATGGATTTCTAGTCCATCGCCTTAACCACTCGGCCACGACAACTTGTTTATTAAATGTGTAAGCAACAAAAACTCGACAAATCTCAGCGAAACGAAACTTTGGTAACATCTGAATCATTTGTCTGTACATAACAAACCGTATGTTCGATTTTCCTCTTTATAGAATGACCACTTGTTTAAAAGAGATTGAGGACGCAGCAATGTCTACAGGCTTTTGAGGCAAAAACAAATTTAAATGATTATCGATATCAGGCTAACACAAGGCTAAACAGCGTTCGGTTTAATTTTAGGTTAATACATTTGGCCAAAGACAAAATCATAAAAATTATTACTCCCTCCCCTCGCACCCCCTGCCACACATCCACCAGCATCCTACTGCTTTAAGATATCAATAAAGAGATAGGGTTGACCAGCAAAATTTCGAACGCCTTTTCCCATGTTTTACTCGGCCGTGGGAAAAGCCATGATAACCTAACAAGATCCATAATAACCTAACAATATAGATTAGACGTGATATATAGATCGGAAAGGCTGGGGGGGGGGGGGGGGGGGTGGGGGCGGTATATAACAATTAAAAAAAAAATATAAAAAAAAGTCATAA
>JAVQIZ010020969.1:0-64010 GCA_036023535.2 Galaxias brevipinnis | reverse complement strand
GCAGAGTTCGAAGACTCGGGGGAAGTCTCAGCAATATCCCTGGCAGAGGTCACTGAGGTAGTTGGGAAGCTCCTCAGCGGCAAGGCGCCGGGTGTGGATGAGATTCGCCCCGAGATGCTGAAGTCTCTGGACATTGTTGGGCTGTCTTGGTTAACAAGCCTCTTCTGTGTCGCGTGGTGGTCAGGGACAGTACCATTGGAATGGCAGACCGGGGTGGTGGTTCCCATTTTTAAAAAGGGGGATCGGAGGGTGTGCTCCAATTATCGGGGTATCACACTTCTCAGCCTACCTGGGAAAGCTTATGCCAGGGTGTTGGAAAGAAGACGCCGACCGATTGTCGAACCTCGGATCCAGGAGGAGCAATGCGGATTCTGTCCTGATCGTCGTACAGTGGACCAACTCTTTACCCTTGCGAGGCTGTTTGGGGGGGCATGGGAGTTTGCCCATCCAGTCTACATGTCTTTCGTGGACTTGGAGAAGGCCTACGACCGTGTCCCCCGGGGAGTCCTGTGGGGGGTACTGCGGGAGTATGGGGAACCGGGGCCGTTACTACGAGCCATTCGGTCCCTATATAACCGGAGTGAGAGTTGTGTCCGTATACTCGGCACAAAGTCAAATACGTTTTCAGTGGGTGTTGCATCACATAATAATAATATGACTTTCCGGTATGACTTTCCGGTAACAGTATGTGATTGCATGACGCAATCACATAAAAAGGGAAATTGTATTGGTCTCAATGGCTAAACATCAGAGCGCTGTAGGTACCGTCTAGTAAGTGTGGTCGCATTCATTACGGTTATTGTGAAATCTAATAAATGTTTAAAAATCTGTAAAGTATACTTTCACAAAAGTAACTTCCGTACACAAGAGAGGGGAGGTCCAAGCATGCATAGCAGTGATTTCATGTTTGTACGCCGCATTATAAGGAAGATATTAGTCTATAAAACGGAACATGAAGGAATTAGTTTGCACAATAACCGGAATCAATGTTTTATTTTCAATAGCTTTCCTATAATGAGGAATATATATATATATAATTATATATATCATTTTTTAAATTATGCTTTACTGATTTGGAACCATTATTTTACTATAATTTGGTTTATTGCAATAGCTTCCTTATAATGCGGTGTACAAACATGAAATGTATGTTTGTACTGCTATGCATGCTTGAACGTTTCATGACCATGTGTTACTTTTGTCAAACTACACTTTACTTATTTGTAAACATTATTTGACCTTAGACGGAAGGGTTTATTTTCAACAGCTTCCCTATAACGCGGTGTACAAACATGAGATCACGGCTATGCCTTCTTGGACATCCCATGACATGGCTGTACGCTTACATTTTTAGGTGGTAGCACAAGTGCTAGCAACCTAAAGATTTCAGTAGCACAGAGAAATATTTAGTAGCACACACAGGTGCGCAGTTAAACACATGTTTTATCAGTCAAAATTACCTTTTTTTAATCGCTATCACCTTGTTTGGTAGCATTTTAATGTAGGCTACCGTGAGCATGTGCAGAGCCAATAAGAAAAACAAAAAAAAATCCCTGCATAATTTTTGGGGAGGTGGGTGGCTTTATATTAGCATGTCAACCTAAAACATTGATAAGAAACTATGAGCTAGGCAACTGTAATGACATTTCAAGATAAAGCTAGCTACATTATTATCAACCTATTCATTCAGTATTTATTTATGTAAAAATTGTGGTGGAATCATGTTTCCGTGAAAGCGACACCCCTGCTGCTAACGTTTACGATGCACAGCTACTCCTGCGCTCGCTGCAGTGCTGAAGGCTAATCTTAATTACAGGTTACAGCTTTGGCCTAAACAATTTAAACGATGTCTATCTAAAATATATTCTTATCTGACAGCTTTTATTCAAAGGCAAACGCTATTTGTCTAATGTATTAATTAGACAACAAATCGGCTACTGGTTAACACTAACAGGCCTTTTTGGTTAAGGTGACATGACCTTTCACATAGATATGCGCAGCGCGCAAAAACGCTCTCCGGGCCGGCGGCCCAACAACAACCACTTTCTAATCAAAAGAAGCACAGTGCAGTGCATTACGTTAACTTCTAATAACTTCTTCATCAGTTTGGTTTATGTTTGAATTTTGGTTGATGTCTGAATAGTACATGTCTTCCATGAGGTCCAAGCATGCATAGTAGCGATTTCATGCTTGTACACAGCATTGTAGGGAAGCTATTAGTTTACAAAACAGAACATGGTAAATGTTACGGCCCTGTGTGCGTATATATGTTTATATGTACGTGGCCGTATTGTATGTGTGTTTGTGCCCTCCTTTTCTCCACTCTCTCTATCCTTCAGTCAGGTTCACACACCTCCATGGCCACGCCCATTCATCACCCTACATTCCCTGCAGCTGTGAGCGGCCAGTACATCAGGTCTGCAGCGCTACAAGAATGATGGCGGTGGCAGACCGGAGGGGTGATGGGGGAGAGCGAGTGCTTTGTTTTTCTGTGTGCTAAGATAACGACTATGGTTACTTGCTATTGCTTGCTTGTTGTTTTGATTGTTAAGATACCCCATGTTGCTGCTATTTGTGATAGCCTGTATTTGTAATTGTAGCCATAAGGCGTAAACATTTGTTATTGTTAAGTCTGGCACTCGGTGTCACTTTCTGTTCTTTGCACATCCCGCACAGGGTCAGCTTGACTAGGTAAGAAACCCTGGGGTTTACTCTTCCTTCACGCAGGTGCTATATGTTATATACACTAGGTAAGGAACGGGTGCCACCCCTTGTGTTTTGAAGCTAGTTAGAGATTTGGATAGGTAGTCAGAGAGGTTTTTGTTCTATGGTTTTGTTTACTTTGGCGCCGTTCATTGTCCTGCTGCTCCCTGTGTGGCGATCACAATAAATAAATTACTGTACACTACACCTTTGCCTATTGTGTTGCGTACGTCACCTCCCAGTACTACTTATGGACAAATGTTAGACCCTTATTACCTAGTCGCACACCACGTGAAGGGTCGTAACAACAGGTAATAGGAGAAAAAAACTCTGGTGTGCCGGATCCAGTCTGGACAACAATGCATAGCTCTGTCGCCACAGATCAATTACATTGCCTGTATGATGAAACTGTCTATCACAGTTGCTCGAATTTCATCTGAAATTACTGTTCTTGCTCTTGCTCTTGCTCTTCCTCGTCCTTGTACTGTTCCTCCTCGTCCACCACCTCTTACTCGTACTCTTCCTCCTCTACCTCTCAGATTGTTCCCCTCCATTGTTGGTATCAACATTCAACTGTATTCATTGTTGGTAAGATAGGACCCATCACAGCAGAGCTGGTTATAGAAGAGCCTAATCACTGAAGAGCTGGCTGTAGATCGGACCCATCACAGCAGAGCTGGGTGTAGAAGGAGCTAATCACTGAAGAGCTGGCTGTAGATCGGACCCATCACAGCAGAGCTGGGTGTAGAAGGAGCTAATCACTGAAGAGCTCGCTGTAGATAGGACTCATCACAGCAGAGCTGGGTGTAGAAGGAGCTAATCACTGAAGAGCTGGCTGTAGATCGGACCCATCACAGCAGAGCTGGGTGTAAATGTGGCCGTCACAACAGAGCACCGAATGGATATGAGCATTGGGCTCATTTTCAATAATTATAAAATTGTCAGTTGGAGATAAAAATTTAGGACAGTACCAAAAACAGAGCAACTACAGACTGACAGCAGGCTTCAAAGCGGAGGTGGGTGATGACGTCTCAATTAGCATGTCTCCTTGGCAGTCATCTCTGTATGTAAGTGCATCTTGTTTCTCGGAGAGGGATCGCTATCTATGTCTATCTGTTTCATGACTACCAAGACATCTAGCCTATCCACACCAGAAGCAAGGTTCCACAGGTGACACCAGCAAAACAGCACACTAAACTATGATTGGAAAACGTGTCCACTCCACGTGTAGAAGTATAACATCAGATTGCCTGAATAAACAGCCCGTGCAGAATATCTGGCATAAAGTATGATTTAAAAAACAGATTTCTTCGTCTTTCTTAAATCACTGCACTGTACTTTACGACTCACATTCAATCCAGGCACAGGGCTCGAAACAGCCCATTCAACTTAGGATGATAGAAAAGCTTTCACATTGAAACATCCATCAAGAGCTACTATTTACAGTAACTGTCTGAAGATGAAATGTGAAAAAAACTTGGAGATTGGACATGGCGCTAGAATGTGAAAAGGGCAGACTGTGTTGACCTGCTCTTAAAGACCAAGCTTGCAACACATTGTTCTGAATGGGTGGACACCAAGATATGGCTCTGCCATCAGTAGGTAACACAGCCAACATTTGCCTTACCAACCAAAGTGTTTGGACAGCGATATCTAACATACTTGTGAGCTCACAGAGGGAAGACTACGGAAGACCAGTGAGGTGGGTGACAAAAGACTGCAGAAAAGAAAACTGCTTCTTAAACATATCAAGAACACTCCTCAGGATGTGGTATTAGATGTGTCAGATACTACAATCCAAAGAGAGGAATACAACAAGACTAAAACTGAATAGCCAAGACTGAAAAACTCTGTTGCTCAAGCTGTGGTCAGCACTGAGACATTGTCTATATTCCACAGCTACAGTAATACACATACTGACCCGTGACCTGTTTTTATCCACTCATCCTTTTGACATAATGCAATTACTGAAAACACACACACACACACACACACACACACACACACACAGATCAACTCTGATTTATATAACTTTTCTAATGAAAGGTGTATCGTAACCCATGCTAGAGGAGTGTGAAATTAAAGCTATAATGAAAGGTTTCAGTGAAATGTGAAATTCAGAAAATGAACAAAGTCAGCTTCTATTCAACACAGTAAATTGGCAGTTCTTTGCCAAGTTATCATACTCATGCCGGACTTCACAGGACTGGTAACTGAGTGTGACTAATAAAACAAGTATTCCAACAGGGCGATTGTCCCCCCCCCCCCTCCTCTATCTCTCTCACTCTTTCTTTAGCAAGCGCATACATTTTTAAATGTTCATCTTGCTCAACCTGAACACTTTTGTAAATGTTTATACACTTGTAATGTCTCCAGACAGATGGTAAATTCAGTCAATCCACTGACAGCCCCTCATTCTGTTGGTGCGTTGATAGACCTGCACTTCCTGAGACCTCTGTTGTAGCTCCATCCATTCATGCTCAGTTCATTACAGTGTTGTCGGTCATGACATGTGGTTGATAAATATTAGCATCATACTTAGCGTGCATCTTTGGGAATCATAAGCTCACCAAAGACCCAGCTCTTGTGTCGTCGGGTTTGCAGCAGCGCAGCATTTGTTGTGGCTCATCCCTGGGGCTTTAGCGATTCACTGTTTAAATATTATTTTGAATCAAGTCAGTGAGCAAGAGGTTCTCAGTGATGTTGTGGACTGACTCTGAGACCCCAGGAGAGACACATGCATTCAATGTAAATACATGTCTAATTCATATCTAACACAACACTGATGTGGTTAATTATACAGTACAGTGAGATGATGTGTTCATCAATGCATTTGTTTGTTGGGGTTGGGGTTATATTCAGAACTATGATTTTGAACTATGATTTTGTGACAAAACAAATAATGAACCTTTCTTACACAACATATCCCTTTTTATTATGTACACCTTTTAAGAAAAAGCCTCCCAACCTTGAGCTGCAGGTTTTGTTGTGTGTAGAAACGCGTTTAAAATAATATGAACAGAGTGTTTTGTATAACCTTAGATTGCCTGAATAAACAGCCCATACAGAATACCTGGCATTTGGCCACAACGGATTTCTTCGTCTTTCTTAAATCACAGTAGTGTACTTTACGACTCACATTCAATCCAGGCACAGGGCCCAAAGCAGCCCATTCAACTTAGGATGATAGAAAAGCTTTCACATTGAAACACCCATCAAGAGCTACCATCTACCGTCATGCTTGGTCTAAAGGTGAGACATGGAAAAAACTGTGGAGATTGGACAAGGTGCTAGAATGTGAAAGGGGCAGACTGGGTTGACCTGCTCTTAAAGACAAAGCCTGGAACACCATGTTCAGACTGGGTTAACACCAACATGTGGCATCGATAGGTATCACAGACAACACATGCCATGTCGAGCCAAATGTTTGGACAGCAACACCTCTAATACTGGTGAGCTCAGTGAGTGAAGATGACCTAGTTGGAAACAGAGGAGCAGTGGGGTGGATGAAAGATGAACACTCAAAACTGGTAGGAAAACAGTTTTTGAACAGGTCAAGAACACTCCTCAAGCAGGTACTCTTACATGTGTCAGCAACTATCATCGAAGAGAAGACTACAACAGCATAAACTTAATAGGAGTTATTCTCAAAATGCCAAACCCCATTTAGCCGAAAAAAACCAGAATAGCCAAGTGTTCACTGAAGAAGTGTTCACTGAAGATGTGTCACTCGCCAGCAGTAGCAGAATGGATGGGGAAGTACACAAAATCATCCTGTTTGATCAGATTCAAGTGGGTACATCAAAACTCACTTCATCATGTAGCAGGACAACGGCCCCCAACAATAGGCTCCAAGCAACCAAGGAGACTTTTACATCAAAAAGGGGAACGTTCCCGACTTCACAAGCCTATCATCTCCATGTAATATAGCATGCTTTTCATTTGCCGAAGATAAGATTGCAAGGAAAAGATCCTCAAAACAAGCAGGGACTGAATACCCCTGCAATTGCCTAGTAGAGAAGTGCCAGGGATGTTTTTTTGGGTAAAAAAACATAAATGAAAGAAAAGAGGCGCTACCAGCCAAAATGTTTTAAGGCTTCAAAGCGACAGGAGCAGTCAAGCACACTCGGTATTACTGTCACTGTGACAGTAGGCTCATCATCTTCTTCCCCCTGGGCTCTCCAGGGCCTCACTTGCACTAGTCTGAGTGAGAACTGATTGGTCCCTTGTCCTGCTTCAGCCTTCGCAGAGAAAAAAATGGTCTGATCTTAAATTAAATAATCAGTGATTTAAGCAAATCCTAATGAAGCAGCAGACCTTGAGGGCTAATACAACATCGCAAATATAACAAACCTAAGCGGTACACTTGTCCCCTCCTCTAGCTAACCAATAAAAGTCCTGTTTTAGCTCACTGTAGCCTAGCATGTACAGAGACAAAGACCTGCAGTCACCTTGTAGTACCTTTGACATCCAAGCTGCATGCCAGCCTCATTTGTCTGGTCACCTAGCCTTTTTGATCAGATGGCATGTCAGTAACAACCCTGCCCCTGCTGAACCTCTTGAAGCCCTGGCCAAATCTATCTGGGCTCTATCTGTCTCAGTGACAGCCACGGCACCCCGATGTCTCAGACCCTATTAATGGTGAGCAGCATCCTCAAAGGAGCCCCCCGAGGTCACAGACAGGCTTATTTACCACATGTGCCACCCGGCTAAAAGGGTTCTGTTGTCGTAACAACGGCTTTGATCCATCAGGCACAAACCCAACACATTTTCAGCAGGTGTGCCAAGTTTTCGACAACAGTGGTAATTGCACTGTCCAGATACCTTGTGACTTTCAATTCGTAATCATCACCATCGTTTTGTTTGCAAAGCTGCCTCTGAGATAATAGAAGTTACAGTTCATAGTAATATCATGGAAATTGCTAAGCTACAATTGCAATTCTAAATAGGTTGGAGGAAGGAAATATACATACAGTTAGTTACTACTAATTAATCTCATTCACCAACTTTATTTATAAAACTGGTAAAAGGCTCATATATTTATGCACCTATGTGTAAGTAAAGTTGCAGCATGAGATTATGTTCAAGCTCCATTTTTGTTTCTGTTTCAAGTTAAAACCTCTGTGGATTGTCACCCAATTACACAGAAATTCGTTAATGCCTTTAGTTCAGGATATGCAGTTTTGGCTTTGGGCAAGCCTCAAGGAGAATAGCCTGACCATCTGTCACTCCAATACGTTCCAACAAAGTACGGTATGTTTGCCAACTGTACGGCACCTCTAAAACATACCTCTCCCCCACCCTCAATCCTGAGCCAAACATATTAACATCCACATGCTTGTACAGTCTCTCTGCCAAAGGGTATTACCATAGGGTGGCAGCAGCACAGACTGCTGGTCTGTTGGAGATTACTTACTAAATCTGAATATCTAAATCAGCAAGTGTGATCAAGTTCTAGTTGCATAACTTTATTACTGAAAGATTCTTGCCAATATAAACAAAAACAATGTGATTAATAATAAACAATACTAATAATAAGTTTTATTTGTAAATCGCTTTATATTGTTATAACAATCTCCAAGCGCTAAAAATTAACCAGGAGCTTGATAACAAATTACAGTGAAAACACTGTAGAATACGATCATCTTGTCCATAGAAAACTGCTTTATTGTGACAAATTCTGAGAAATATTTGTCCCTGCTGAAATAAGGTCAGAAGCAGCGTTGCTCTGAGTCGTCCTCATTGGAGGATAGGAGTTACCTCCATGGGACTTGGATCCATCCACTTCTATTCAGTCTATCTAACTTCAACCACTTTATCTCTCCTTCTTTATCTCCAGAATCCAACATGTCCTGCACTGACCTCACAAAATTAAATGACACAAACGTACTCGACATTCCTCATTTCACTTACTCAGTCGCTGTAGTTTTATTCACAATTCAGTTCAAAAGGTTTCTCTTTGACACCGGGACGTTTTCAAATGCCTCCGTGTGTTTCACGTGGTTTGATCAATGTCAAAACCAAAGAGTTGGTAGAGCAACCAGAGCAGGGAAATGGGTAACAAGACAAAAAGCTAAGTAAAAAAACAGGAGGATAAATGATTGACAGTTTCACTTTGACTAAACAAGTCATAGGTTTTCAGGGATAACACCTTCTTTTAAATTGACTGCTGCTTGTTTCAATACATATGCATTTCTTCAAGAGGTTAGTCCAGGTCTGATTTAGACTTTGGTATCTGAGTGATTATTTTTTCACACAAGCATTTTTGTTCAGTGCTTATGTATTGCTCAGCTTGATCAGCTTAGCTCATTAGCTCATTTTAAAAGAACAACGAGGCTGTTCTGAGTTCTCCGATCAGACAGACAGACCGACAGACAGACAGACAGACAGAGACCGACCGACCGACCGACCGACCGACGGACCGACCGACAGACAGACAGACAGAGAGACATTTCCCTCTCATGCAATGACCAATTACCTTTTGGTATTTGTCCCTTGCTGGCCCGGATGTCATGCCTGTGGTTTGGTAGGTGCAGATAACTTAGTAGAGAATAATCAGGCAGGAGATAGACCGTACAGACTTTGTTATGGTTGATGTGTCTCATTACTGTTTCCATCCCCTGTGGAGGCTTTTGATTCAACCCCATTCAAGGGAAATAACAACTGATTTCTTACATCTGGCAGCAGATACATGCTGGATTGCTGACACCTGACCTGTTTTTAGTGATCAAAATACAATGACCTGCTATCTCCGTGGTGGACTGTTCGTATCATCAGATGAATTCAGACATTGGATGTGCCAAATGAAGAGGTCTCCTCAGGTCCACGTAATGGGAAAAAAAAAGTTGCAACGTCTCGTACGACCCTTTGTTGTTAAACCTATCCACAGTTCTCCATAACGTGGTAGTTCCAATATTTTTGTCTGGGTGTCAGGGCCCCAAAACTATACCTTGTTAGCACTTTTCAGGTGAAGACAATTATTTTACATTATCATGTGTTTGTCAAGAGAAATTGTCCTTTTTTATGACCAAAACTTCAGGTAAATATTATAACAAATATACACTAGGAAACTAGTTGTAATTTAGCAATCACATCATGATAGGAGGCATAATTTATTAGCAAATAGTCTATGTACAGGTTATCACAGATGACATGAATGATTAATTAGTAACACATATCACCTTGTAACATCCAGCACTTTTGCAGACATCAAAGCAAACAATATTAGCCGGAAAAAGATCATATGATCTTTTTTAATAATTTTTGTTCCAATATTAGAGAAAGAAAGATCAGATTATACACAAATGTGAGGTTAGACAAAAGGTTATCAGGTAATGCTGTCAACAAATAGGTATGTGCATGTAAATACTGTATCTCCAGTCAGCCTAATCCAAAATCATGAGTATTTTCTATTGTGCTTTGACCTTGCTGACGTCTTAAATATCATCAGTCTGGCAGTCCCTTCCTCTCTGACATACTAGCTAGCTGCTGGCAGAATTTCTCTGTAAAACATTGTCTGAGCATATATTTGACTGGAGGAGAAAGCTTAACCTTTGTTGGTCAGCCAGAGGTTTGAAGCAGCTACTTAAATCAGACATACATCGTGTTGATTTCAAATTCATTGGTAATTCTTGAATTCAATTGAATGCATCTTTCTAATAACACCAAAATAGTTTTATGGCTTTGTTCTAAGATACTGCTGGAGAATTTTTTGCAGTTACTGCTTTCTTTTCCAAACGAACAAGAAACATATTGTACCAGATGTCACAGATTGCATTTATCCACAACACATATCTGCACTTTGACTAAGCAAGTGTCAAAGAACGCTTCTTCCCATTGAACTGGCTTTATCAACAAAGTGTGTATATTGTGTCATAATCAATGTGTATGTGAGAGGCTTGAGTTGTACCTATTTGCTCCAACAGTGCCAATTTAGGTGCCAGTCCCTCAGCATAGATTTTCTGTCTATGGAATTACACTCTTTGAATTGAGACCTCAAATAGCCTTTTCCTGTTCTCCATTTGTTGTCTCTAGCAGGAACCCATTACCTGGAACGAGCTAACCTCTTTTCCATTTAAATGAGGCTCTGTGCCTACTTGCTATTTGTTCTCCAACAGAGCTAGGTTAATCCAAACGCTGAGAACAAGATCCTTTTCCGATTAATAGGACCAAACTGCCAACCAAACAAAAGCAAGCAATGATATAAATGAAACTATTAACAAAATACCCATTGGTGCCAAAACATATATACAAGTTTACAATAATGAAAATGAAATATTTGTAAATCAAATGTGCAGTTGTTTCTATGTTATAATGAACATACAAAAGCTTGACAATGGAGTATCATATTACATTGATACAGGAAACAAACTCACTTTGTTTAGTTCACAGTTCAAAAGTTTAATGCTGCTGCGATTGAGCACTGCAGTTTGTAAAAAAAAGTCTGCCAGCTGTTTGCATAGGGAAGCAGCCATTTTAGAATCCTGTAAAATTGAAAAATGGCTTTGAATGAATGCTCTAGTGAAAGGGCCTGACCTTCACTTTAGCATACACCTAAACATTATTTTGACACTTACTTGGTATAGATGAAAAAACTGGTTCTCATTCTATTATCTAACTCATAAACACAAATGTATTTTAATGTACCCCATAAATACTACCTCTATCAGTCTTGAGATATTGGTC
This sequence comes from Galaxias brevipinnis, assembly GCA_036023535.2. Lineage (NCBI taxonomy): Eukaryota > Metazoa > Chordata > Actinopteri > Galaxiiformes > Galaxiidae > Galaxias > Galaxias brevipinnis. Next base: position 52,622 of record JAVQIZ010020969.1, on the reverse strand, counting down.
ATTGACAATTGTCTGTTTGATATCACATCTTGGTGGAAAATGTTAAAGACACAATAATCCCTAGGGTTAAAACAGGTGGAACATTCTAGGCATGATATGCTGACAGTTGGCCAAGAAAGAAATGTGTCAGTGTTTTATGTGCATTACTGGTTGTGACTAAACCTTGCAAGAGCAAATAATTGTATCAATAAAAGAAAAAAACTATACTACAGACATAAAAATGTAGGACAAGAATCAAGTACTTAGAAATAAAATTGAGCCTTTATTGGAATGTTGCAAGGCATTAAATACACAAATCCACTCCTTTTAATAAATTTGGTATTTAATGGGGAAAACGGTTCAAGGCCAACAATACTGGTCCAATAGTCATTCTGTCTCAATTCAATCTTTATAACCTTAGGAATAGTTCTCTCATTTATTTATCTGTGCAGAGATGGTAATCTGACTGTCTTGAAAGTAGATGATGATAAATGTATGGAGAAATGGGAGGATGTATAGCAAAGACAAACATGGGAAAAGACTTGTGAGGGCATGTTTTCAACTTAAGAAAATACTGCGTATCAAAGCTGCATTGCAGGTTAAAACAGTCACTTGCTGATACTGGTAATGCATTACATTTTTACCCCTGATTTTCCAAGTTTTAAATATAAAAAAACCTTTGTATGAAATATAAACAAGCTCTTATTGTGATATACAGAGAAAACTGCATTTGAAGCGCAAACAAAAAAAAAATTAGGACATAATAAAGATAATAATGTTCTAAACTTGTCTTAATCACATGATCTCAAGGGTCATCAAAAAACTGCCTTGACTCTTGGTCTTTAAACATAAATAACATGAGTTACCATAAATGAGTAATTATATATATTTTCACTATCATCAATTTTATTGTCATCATAATTATTATCACCACCACTACCACCATCACCTTGTCAACATATTTGTTGTATAGCATTCTGCATATTGCTGGACTTATTCGGTATTGATTTTCAAATTAATTTGGTTTAAAAAAAAAAATCTAAAAACATTTCCCTCTTTTTGTAAAGCAAAAAAGACAAAGAAAATAGGAACATTCACAATATTTTTTTCCAGCCGTACTGTGTTTGGTCTGGTCTCTGTTTCCCTGTTTTTATATATTCAGGTTCGTTCTTTTTATCCAAAGTGAACGAGGAATCCAAACGTATGTCCCTGTCCCCCTTATCCAACCCTCCTATCCCCTGGCCACCCCCAACCGACCACGACCCTCCTCACTAGACTAGTGGATATCCATGGTTAAGACATAACTCCAAACACTGGGTTATGACGACAAATGCTTGGCCCAATCTCTTCGTAGTCTTTTTTGGTGTGGCACACCTGGTAAAACTCAGGCTGAGGAAGAGAAAAAAATAACAAACAATAACGGTAAACGAGAGAAAACGTATGCAAGCAGGCAAAGTTAAGCAAAGGACTTTTCTAAAAGGGATACTTAAAGCAAAATCAATACACATTTTCACCTTAAAAACCGAAGAATCCAAAGTATGATTGAGTCAGCGCTCACAGATATAGTCAGACCACATTCTCTACCTTTCCACCCACACAAAGCACACAGCCAACGCATCTCTTTTATAAAAATGCTTTCCTAAGGAGACTGAGTTGTTTTCTGTAATGCAGTGTCAAAGCTTTACACACAATAGCCGTAGGCATAACTTGGCCCTGAATTTTCATTGAGTAGGGGATAAACACTGGTTTAAAATGCATGCCATTTCCATTAGGTGGCAATTCAACAAAGGCCTAACCTGAACACTTATTATGTTGACAATTATAAAAGTAAAATCTGGGTAAGTGCAAATTATCATCCTTGTTCTTAAAATAAAAAAAGTGTTAAAGTGTGTATGCCTTTGTACTACTGATATTTTTTTTTAAATCTCACTGTCACACTGGCCATGAAACCAGAGCCAACAGTCTGGACATACAGTACTTACAGTTGAGGCTAACATGGATCCTCCAAACCACACAGCATATCTCTGCATGTGATGAGTGATGACTTGTACATCAATTGGCTTGGGCTGACAGGGCAAAGCAAGATAAAGTCAGAAAGGTGGAGATACTTCACAGCAAACAAAGCCAGCCATGTCCATCTTTCAGGATACATTTCATTATGTTGGGCTTGTTGATGCACAAAAAAGTGAATTTTAAAAAGTTACAGCAAATGCGGTTGACCTCTGACCTTTAGCTTGCCTCCACTCAGCTCCTCGCTCATCTTGAGCCTGGCATCCACCGTCCGCTTCAGGTCTCTCTGCAGACGGCGGCCAAAGTCCCTGAACATGGTGGATCCACCGGAGAGAACGATATTCTGTGGGATAAAGGGGTACATGAGCATGAAACCTGGGGGCTCTAGGACCTTGTTAACGTCCCTGATGACACAAAGTAACTTGACGGGAGACAGCCTAAACAAAGCGGTTATTGAACACTTTACCTTATAGAGAGGACGTCGGACGTCGATGGGACAGTTCTGAATAACTTCGTCGACAACCTCAGAGATGGGCTGGGTGAAGTCAGGGTTGGCAAACTGGGAGGATAACACAGGGGGCATTGGGAAACAAGGGTCAGTCGGGGTGCTGAAGTGTTCACGCTGTAGTTCTTGCCAACTAGACTCTGTTTGGACTGTAATCATCTATAAAGCTGTCCTACTCCTAACCTCAGGGTGGAAGAAGATCTCGGGGCCTAAGAAGCGCTCGTAGCCCACGTCGATGGTGAACTCCTTCTTGCTGATGTTGTTGATTCCGGTGTACTGTTTGATCCACTTGGAGCCGTCTGTGTCGTACTTGTTGAATTCTTTCACTAGATCGGGGCAAACATAGCTGTACCGCTCCTGTTGGGGAATGCCAAACATTGACACGTTCTGATCAGCATTTTCTTCACACATTTGCACAGGCAATGCACACGCTGAGAAATAATTTTGTCTCGTCCTTCGGCATGCACTAACAAAGTAGCCCAACAAAAGCTCTGAATATACGGTCAGTGTGCTTTCCAAGGTTATAAAGAAGGGTTCTCGACAGCAGGGGGAATAGAAATGTATAGACCTCAATAAAAAATGGGACATGGTGTAAAATGAGGAGAAAGGATATGAATGGTAATTGGTTGAGTCGATAACTAAAAGCTGATTGATTACAAAGTCTGAAGAAAACACTCGACCAGCGGAGACAATAAAACAATCTCATTATCAAGTCTCTCTTGAAGAAATTATGAGTTAACAAAAGTCTAAGACCAAAACTGCAACAAGGTCTCTATGCTGGTGCCAAGGGAAGCTTCGATAGCAACAAAATAAGGAAGACTCGCTCTGTCTGAATGATGGACCAATGGTGCCATCTAGTGTCCAAATTCAGTGTGAACAAGCGTGAGAACATTTGTGCCCTTTTTCTCTATTCATGGACATGTGTTTCTCAACATTGTTTATATCACAAGATGGATCACGGTCACATGTTGTCGTGTGTCGGGATGTACCTTGACTGCCTTAGCCGTCTCCAGCGACTGCTCCGGGGGAATGCCCACCTCCCGTTCCCTGAGAAGCTGCTGGGTGAAGTAAGTGATGTCTCGCCCAGCGATGGGAATGTGCTTAATGCAGCTACCGATGACGTAACCCTCCGCCTGTTAACCGAGGAGGAGAGGGAGAGATGCATTAGAGTGCACACCATCTGGAGGAAGTAGGATTATGACCTTAAACACGTGGTGGTAACTCAACAGAATGACAGTGACCCGCCGCTTTAATTGTCTTTAGCAAATACAAACAGACTGGTTCAGATAACATTTATACTGTGTAATGAGCATTCCATGCGCATAACCAAACACTGCAAGTGCTGATTGCTCAATGGTTTCAGGTTCTTGGTACATGCAGTTTTCATGTAAAGCGACCTGACCAAATAAGGTAGTTGATCAAAGCGTATTCTAAACAGCTTATTCCTTCCTATCACTGCAAAGTTAGCATTGATAATATATAATATATATAACATATATACATATACATAAAAAATTTATCAATTTTATATTATATATAAAACCATTGAAAATGTGCTTTAGTATTGACTGATGTGTGACACAATGGCACCACTCACCACAGGGATGACATGAGTAACTCCGTCTCCGCTGTCGATAACGGTGCCTGTCAGGGTCCTCTCTCCAACTTGTCTGGACGTCCAGGAAGCTGCCAGAGCCAGGACAGCCTGGAAAAAACATGGCAGGTCACAGTTATAACATTAACCAGGCTACCTTAAAGACAACGAGATACATTTATCCCATTAACCAGGCTAGCCTAGAAGATAACGAGACATAATTATTTGATTTCATACACACAGCGGAAAGAACAGAAGTCAAAATTAAAAGCTAATTACAAGCTAAGCTGCTTTAAGCTTTTGTAAAATTAAGTTAACAGGTTTATCAGTATGCCTACTGGTAGAGAAGGCAGTTTATTGGAACAAGTATACACTTCTAGTTCTGTTGCAGTAGACGTAGCGATTTCTCACTGAGCTCTTGAATAAAGTAAGTGTATGTATAGTGTATGTTTTTTCAACCAGGTCGTACCTGCACTGCGATGTATAGCCCTGGTACGTTGAACGACTCGAACATGATCTCAGCCGTATACTCTCTGTTCTCCGGTGTGTTCAGGGGAGGTTCTGTCTGCAAAGAGAGAACACAATATCGTAAAACAAATCACGCAAGCGCCAATAAAAGTCCTTAAGCCCACGGTTAATGTATCTGAATACACAATTCTACACAGAAATATTTGATTTGACAATTTATTCTAAATGTTCTTCCAATTTGGAAGAATGCAGTCATATCATAAAAAGTCGATGAGGAAAACTGAAAAAAAATCCCTTCGCACCAGGAGGAAGTAGTGATCCTCAGGTTCCGCCCTCAGATACTTAAAAATGACTTGTTCCATGAACCTCTCCATCAGGTCCCAGTCCTCCACGATGCCGTGACGGATTGGCCACTGCAGACAAAAACGGGTCAGTCACTGACAGAAACCACGGAAACACATCAATGGGGTGCGCCTGTGTGGCTTGTACGAAACTAGTAAACGGTAACACTATAGTATAGAAAGTGGCTTCATATTGTCTGATTATATTTAAATGAAAAAGGCGTTTTGATTTACTTTGTCTAAGAAGTCATAAAACTGCAGAGTACTTCCTTGTTGATCCTAGATAATGCTGTAAATAGCGACAAGAACAGGATGTTTCAATGGATGCTTGGAGGGCAGGTTATGCAGTTGTCCTCAATCCCAATAGCGAACCAATGTACTGAAAATCCTCACTGTTTAATGTATAAACACCTGTATAATCTATTACTATGTTCTAGCCTACTACACCTAGATGATTTACATTGTAACCATTGTCTAGCCTGATCAACACACCTGCATAATCCATACCTATGGTTTAGAATATGTAAATAGACCTTTATTATCTATTACACCGGTCTAGCCTATTATATACAATGATATGGTCTATAATTCTGGTCTAGCCAATTTGGCACACTAGCTGGTTTCATATTTGTTTCAGTAGTGCCAAAAAAGCCAGACATTATTATCTTTGTTACAGTACTGCAGAGTGAGAGCTACCTTTGTGGCGTACGTATGCTTGGCAGAATGAGAGCTACCTTAGTGGCGTATGTATGCTTGGCAGAATGAGAGCTACCTTAGTGGCGTACGTATGCTTGGCAGAGTGTGAGCTACCTTAGTGGCGTACTTATGCTTGGCAGATTGAGCTACCTTAGTGGCGTACGTATGCTTGGCAGATTGAGCTACCTTAGTGGCGTACGTATGCTTCGCAGAGTGTGAGCTACCTTAGTGGCGTACGTGGGCTTGTCTATGGCCTCATCTCCGATGAAGAAGTCCAGGTCATCCACCCCTTTCATCATCGTCCTTCCCACCTTGGCCGACTCTTTGATGGCGATGCCTGATGGTCAGGGAAAAATAAATGATAAAGACAATCGTCAGATGATTGCTGTACCTTTGAGAGCACACTTCAAATATTTGTATGACAGACCAGAAATTTACCAATTCTGAATCTTTATTTACAAATGTATCAAATGCAGATTTTTATCATATCTAAACTCCTACCTCACCCTGTGACAATAAGATAATTTGCCCAACCATTGAGGGTGCCACCCGTTAAATTAGCATTAATTACCTTACCTTTAATCCATTTTTTTTAACAGTATAGTTGCAATGGGGTCATCCTACTTGGCTAATGTGAGTGGAGATAACTTGCAGTAATACTTACATGACGGAACGATGAACTGTGGCTCTGTGTTCCCTGCATAACCCAGTTTAGTGTAACTGCAAGAGAAGATCACACAATTACCTTTAAAGAGAGCCACAAAGCCTCAACCGAGTGTGCTGAGCCTTGAAGATGTGTGGGTGTAAAATAATGTGTTGCATTAGATGCAATGAAAGCTATAGATTTTTTCTGGATGCCATCTTAGAATGTACTAGGCTAGATAAGTGCCAACAACTGCAGTGCTGCACAGTTTACCAATGGGATGGCCTTGAAAAGCCCATTCATGCCAAATTCTAAACCCAGGGGATTATTCACATCAGACCAAACATCATAAAAATGTAAGAGTTGGCAATATGAAAGTAAAAAAAAATACAATCAGAACAAAAAGCCTGGTGTATAAAAAAAATTAAGAAAAAGACAACCTACCCTGAGTTCCAGACTAACCTTTCCTTAACACTTGCATCAATGAGTGCATACAATATGCACAGTATAGGTTGACCTCTTCAACAGTTATGAGAAACTGTAAAGCTGACTTAACTTGCTATTCACATGGCCTATCTACTTAATTTCGTAATGCAACTTTTAATAAACTACTACCTAATCGAGGTACTGACCTTTCCTTTTATGGATGCATAATGCCCATATGAGCAAGCAGCACCAAATGGCAAACGTCAATAATATGCTTTTTGAGAATACAAGGTTGTTGGCTTGGCTAAAGTCAATGCAAACAAGTACTTAAAAGGCAGTCTTGTCAGAGATGTGCTGTTCATTTGTGGGTTCACTTTCAATTAAGAGCCATCACTTTTGAATATGAACCAGCTGTCACATCTATTATTTAACTTTTCCACTGCATAGGCAAGTTCCAATAAAGTGTGGTAGTGTGACAGAGCATATTTATAATTTGCTTTAGACAAGATTAATTGACAAGCAAATATGTTTGAAGAAACTGCGGGGCTGGTTATGGGCAGCGGACCATGTGTTTGACAGATGTGGCTTAAAATTGGTGTCTTTGTCAGGGTTGGCAGGTTGGTTTACACAATGCCTGTACTACATTTGTAAAACCTAAAAGGTATCTCTATCCTGAATAAAACCCTTTGCTAAGAGGAAGATGTGTTTTTGTGCAGTAACAAAACACTGTGATATGTGACCAACACACCAGGCCTAACGCTACAATAGCAATTCTCTTCTGTCACAGTCTCTTGCTCCATTAAGCTCTAATAATAGCACTGGTGAGGCTGAGGTAAAACTAAAAGGAAGTGGAGTTCAAACAAAGTGACTCATGTTCTGTGTTCTGCTGATGGTCTAGTACTGTAGCCCTCTCAGCAGTTTTTAACATCTGCTTTTAAGATGAGGTGGACAAACGACGTCAGCTATCCTTTCTCAGTTGCACTCAGCTCTTAGTGCTGAGCAGATGCATTACATATAGCCCAAAGGAAAATGGGGGAGATGCACAGTGAGGTATGCAACCCGAAGAGTTCAAGTCTCGACATGCTAAAATTGCAGAGCTCCATCCGACCCAAAGCAAGCAAAGGCGAGGCCAAACAATCTGTGAATTGGGTTGAGGTATTCCTGTAATATTAATACAAGCCCACGCAGAATGATGCACAATTAATACAACTAATTGTGTGCATGAAGACATCGGACTGCGCCTTTTAATGATAATAACACTATTAAAGATTGACGTCGAATTAAGTGCTGATTAGAGCATTTATAAACTACTTACAAAATAAGGATGCGAGAAAAACACCATATATGGACTAAAAAACCTGAAGGAGGAAGTTGACAGTGTAGGAAGTTGCAGTGCGCGTGCTCGGAACCGAGATGACTACTCTTGAGCTTGTAGCAGTGGGAACTGCTTGTAAAATACGATGACATTCTCATCAAGTCATAATGTTAAAAGCCATGGATACATGATACAACTCTTACACAAATGCGATGCAAGACAATACCAACGCTATGCTAGCAAGTGTGCTGCTTACAAAACAAGGGGAAAAAAGACCCTAGCGTCAGGATGAAAACATGATCAGCACTGCCACTGGCACTGGTGAAGGCAAATGGCCTGATGTTAGTTGGCTAGCCATCAATTTAGCTGTGATCTGGAACCGATTTTTTGTCCCAAACGGATGCATTCTCGGACAGAGCAAAGTCAGACGTATACAGCCAAATTATAGGTTAGCATAACACGTTATCAAGCTAAACTGGGAGAAAGTTAGCTGAACACAGTACAGACTAACGTTGTCTGGTGGTGGCTGTCACACTGACTGACAAGCAGATAGATGACGCTCAAAATGTATGCGTTCCTCCTCTTTTTGCAAAGCGGTCTTGTTTTAAGCTTACCCGGTACCACAGTCGACAACACACGCCGGTAACCGTCCTGCCATATCTCGAGATCTTTTTATTCACAATGACTGCTTTAGTTTTGGTCGATATCAGTCACTCTCGGGCGGAGGATCTTGTGAAGCGTCCACAGGCGGAACCCTGAACCCGCACAGTGCGGTTTCTACTTCCGCACTCACAGTTTCAAGCCGCTAAGGAAAGTCAAGATGGCCGATTCAGGCAGGAGAGTGGTGAAATTCCAAGTTCAGCGCAAGCGCATTTTAATAATAAAAAGTACAGTAAAAAAGCGTGGCATTACCTGAAATTGTAGCATCTTCAGACAGAATCAAAGATCAAGACTCAAATCTGTGATATTTTTCAATATGTAGGGGAACTTTCGGTTTATTCTTTAGATTTCTGTGTTGCAAAACTGTGCAAATTTGTCACTTGGTAGGTTGTCTTTCTAGCAGCAGTTGTTCACTAATTTACCACGAGAGGTGCCATTTGGGTGGCCCTGAGAGGCCAATCGCTCTGCAACTTAAGAAAACACATGCAAATAGACAAAACACTAGCAAATTAAGAAAACATCTTCATCAATTTGACAACACATGCGCAGAATTTAGAAAACGTTGCAACTTCAGACAACACAACACATTACAGAAACGCACAGCAAATACAAAAAGCCCTGCAAATACAGAGAACACTACACATTAGTGCTGCAAATACAGGCAACACAAGGGAAATGTTACCAGAGGACACCTAAAAGTGAAAAGGATAACACAAGAACAAAGGACCTCTGTTGTGCTGTCTGGATTTGCAGTGCATTTCTGTAATGTGTTGTGTTTTCTGTATTTGCAGCGCATTTCTGTAATGTGTTGTTGTCTGAATTTGGGCGCGTTTTCTCAATGCTGCGCATGTGTTGTCAAATTGATGTAGCCTACACGTTTTCTTAATATGCTTATGTTTTGGCCATTTGCATGTTTTCTGAATTTGAAGCCTGTTTTCGAAATGCTGCGCATGTGTTGTCAAATTAATGTAGATGTTTTGTTAATTTGCTTGTGTTTTGTCTATTTGCATGTGTTTTCTTAAGTTGCACTGCGTTTGGCTCTAGTCTAGGCTTCAAGTCAGATGGAATTAAAACAGCCCTGATTCAATGGCTCTCTTTCTGGGTAATTGAGTAATTGCCTTGTAAACTATACGGAAACTATATATCCCACAAGCCCCTGAAGTCACCAGGCAGGAAGACGAAGCGGGGGCACTCACTGCCAATGTTTACAACAGTTTGTTAGACAGCAGGTACCACAATCTCCCAGGCAAAGTTATTGTTTTATCGTTTAGGAAACGTTGGATACTCAATTAGCTCATTCTGGAAAACCGAAGAGGTTAAATTAGGCTTTAATTTGAAAGGATTTACGTTGTTTACAGCCATTCAGGTAACAAGACGTGTTGCACATATTTAATAATAATAACAACGTTATATGAACTGGCTAACCAGCTAACGTAAATATGGTTCGCCAGAAGTGATGTTAGTAATTTAACAAGCGTTGATACACACACGATCCGAATCATGTGACGTTAAGTTAAATACTTTATACGTTTAACGTAGATAACCAGGAAGTAAACGTTCAATAGCTAGCCAGGTTAGCGAACGTTGGCTAGTGCAACCTGATGATTGAGTGATAGAAATCTGCAGCTTTAAAGCACAGTCTGCCACTGTGCATGCTATGTACCGCCTTAGTTAGATACAATTGAATTATATTATTTAATTTTGGGAGCTATACGTTATATTATGCAAAGCATTTCAAAGCGCTTTGGTATTTGAAGTGTTGGATTTGTGTCATGTTAGTTATCTAGAATAGATATAGCCACTTATTCCTCGCAATATATTATTTGTTATGGAACCTGAACAAAATGATGCTCAAATCAAGCATATATGCTTTACAACCATGCAATCTTCACCACATTGTCTTCTCTCTACTCTTCGAGAGTGGTCTGTTTAGGCTAATCAAATCTTTCCATATTTGCAAGTTCTTAATCTACACATGTCCCAACTTCTGAACTATTGCTTTTACCTGTCAATGCGAAATCATATAATGTAAAAAAAAAATTAAAAGTATCTAGATCCAGGTTGGCTATGCAAGGCCAAGTTAAATAATCACACTGTTCATCAATTTACAGGTGCCATATCCGTTCATCCTCTATAGTCAGATCTTTTAAACTAGTATTGTCTTGGGCCCAAAAGGATTGGTTGTGACAACTTGTAGTTCCAGAGTTGTTGTTCAAATTGGATTAAGTGAATTGCTACAGTGTGTACAGCTGTGCATTGTGAATTGCTTTAAACATTGCCTAATGGCTGTCACGGCTTTCACAATCGTCTTTGACATATTCAGAGTCCTGCCTGACTGAATTAAACTCTCAAATCCACACCTCTCCCCTTCGTGCACCTTTTTGGTTAGAATCCAATCTTACAAAGATTTACTGTAGGTGACTACTAGATATCCTCTGATTTGTTAGTTAGTTTTATTTTTCATTCAGATTTCAAAGACGAGCTGAATATTAATGGCAGATCAACATTGTTAAAATGTGTAATTTGTGCTCTCATGCATGCTTATCAGTTTGTGTGTGTATTATTCAGCAGTGTCCAAATGGTGTGGGTATTCATTATGAACCGGATGGGGTCTCCTGGCAGCTCGGCGGCCCAGAGGAGGCGCATGGCCCTGGGTGTACTCATCCTCCTGCTGGTGGACGTCATTTGGGTGGCCTCCTCTGAACTCACCACTGTAAACGAGGACAATCTTATACCTATTTTTTTCCATGATTTATTGTATTGCGTGATTTAATTCAACCTAACCCCTCTCTCTGGTTTCCCTCAGTATATATTTAAACGACAAGAATACAACAAGCCTTTCTTCAGCACCTTTGCTAAGACGTCAATGTTTGTGCTGTACCTGCTGGGCTTCCTAATGTGGCGGCCATGGAGGCAACAGTGCACAGGCAGACTGCGAGGGCGACACCCAGCATTTGTGAGTTGTCGTGCTCTGACTCTCCCACAAGGGGTCATACTACAGCCTTATGCTAGAGAATACATTATACATTTATTTTTGTACCAATATTGATAAGCCTCATTGGTTTGCTTGTTTACAGTTTGCTGATGCTGAAGCTTACTTTGCCCCCTGCAACACTGACACCAGCACTAGCAACTCCTTGGTAAGCGTTAGTTGCACAAACTACATATGTGAATTGTGACGCTGCAGCACATTAATGGGTAAAGGGCACGGTGTCCCCTCTGACTCTAATTGTCTGTTGCAGAGTGAACCCTTGTATGTTCCAGTCAAGTTCCAGGACATTCCTACTGAGCAGACACACTGTGTCAACGGAGACCGTGAATCCAGTAAGGATCAATTGTTTTATTTGTTTCGCTGTTCATTGCTAAAATAAGAAGTGTATCTTTAAATTTAGGCTACTTCAAAACAAATGGCAAGCAAATGGTGCCGGCTGAGCTATAAAGGGCACTAGGGCGCCACCCTCCCTGTTAATAAATAAAAAAACATTTCTAAAATAAGATTTACTAATTTTAAGTATTTGTGTGCTTAAAGTGCACAATAATGTATATAAATCATTATGTTTGGTTGAAAATGTGTGTCCTGTCCGTCCCCTCTCTCTCAATATCTCTTCTGGGGTGTTATAAAGTGTCCCAGTAAGTGCAGCAGCACAGCATTGCTACATAAATTTAACCAATCAGCGTCCTTGAATCTGATGCCTAAAGGGCGCTCGTGTTATCGCCGCAAGTAGGGTGGGACACGTGACGTCATTGACAATGATGAGCGCAAGTACTCAAACTCAGGGTTTCAGCAACCCCCAAGTTCAATAATATCTCTTCTCCAAATTTCATTTGAGAGGAGAACTTTGGTGGAGAAATGTAAAGAGTATATTGTTTACCGTAGCATAATGTTTTTGTGTGAGAATGCCTTAACCTATTAAATGTTGGCATTAAATAACAGCTGATTTTCTGACTGGTGTCTGGTTGTTTGTGTTAAATTGTATTGGGATGGTTAATGAAACTGAACGAATATGGCACAGCCCACCTAGAATATTTTCCACCAGCCGCCACTGATGGCAAATACTTATTTAGTATATTTTTTTATATTTAAGATTAACATTCATGGGTATATATATATATATATATATAATGTTGGGGTTAATTCTATTGCAATTAAGTATGTAATTTTATCTGTGTGGGTTAATGGCCAAAGAGTATTAAAATGTCATGCTCTGAAAGCACTGGCAGGTTGTTAACAGCAGGGAGAGCTGTTGAGTGGTCTATCCATTATGTCAGTGTTCAAAGCCAGACTGAGGGCTCCTTCACATAGGAAACCTCTGTTTGATCATCTAATGGCCCGTGGGACAGGTTTCTTCTCTGATGTCAATCAGTTCAAGTACTAGCTGACTATCACAGCGTCTCGTTATCCAAAGACCTATTATTATGGTTTGTATTTACTGTGGACTGATAAGACATTAGTCTAAGGTCCTATAGGCAGGTGAAGTTAAACATTGATTGCAGTCACTTCAAGTAATACAAAAAAAAAACTAATTTCACTGCACTGTCTTTTATTTTCTACAGTGCAATGCATCTCATGACATTTAATATGTGGTTCTATAAAGATCAGAAAATATTTCTAATTTAAACATCTGTCTTCAGTGTGAGTTATGAATCTTTTTAGCTAATGCCATTGCTTTTTTATGGCAGCTAGTAACATATAAGCACTTCCCAACCGCGACATTTTGGTTTGAAATGTAACGGCCCTTTTTTCCTTTTTGTAGATGAATAAGTAATCGTTTAAACAAATATTATGTAATTTCCAGTGGCCAAATAAACAATTATATATATTAGTTGGATACAAAGACAACAAAGCACTCCCCCCTCTCTCTCTGTCACCAGCCTCTAAAACGCAACGCGTACGCTTCAGCAACATCATGGAGGTGCGTCAACTGCCGTCCACCCAGGCCCTGGAGGCCAAGCTATCGCGCATGTCCTACCCGGCCGCCAAGGACCAGGAGTCCATGCTCCGCTCGGTGGGAAAGCTGACTATCAGTGACGTGGCAAAAATCAGCTTCTTCTTCTGTTTTGTGGTGAGTGGAGTTTGGAGTGAGTGATCGTGTGAATGCTTGACTGACAAACTGACTGACAGCCTTTTGCAAAGTAGATGTAGAAATATTAAAAAGAGTTTTATATAAAATAAATAAAAAGACATGAATTGAATTAGTGTTTTATTGTCTTAAATGTGTGTTCAACAGGGCCTTTAGAGTTTTATTATTATTTATATTGTGCCTTTCTGCAACTGGAGGTTGGTTATCTTACAAGCTTTAAGATAAAAGTAGCCTGTTTACGTTTGTTCATGACTGCTATCACTTCCCATCCTCACAGTGGTTTCTAGCTAACCTCTCCTACCAAGAAGCCCTATCAGACACACAGGTTGCAATAGTGAATATTCTATCGTCAACCTCAGGTTAGTCTATATAGTAAATATGAGCTTGTTTTTAGCCTTTACCATTGCCCTAAGTCTTTATTGGGCCTGTAATGATCATGGAATTGTAAGATGATGTTAAGCCTACTTCCTCTGACAACACGTGATGCAGTTATCTTCACTTCACTCTCCCCTCAGGTCTGTTTACTCTCATCTTGGCAGCCATATTTCCAAGTAATAGCAGTGACCGCTTCACCCTCTCCAAGCTCTTAGCTGTGGCTCTAAGGTCAGTATCAAAGGAAAGGACAGTTCAGAGGCTGACATTAACTCTTTGTATACGTGTTCTGAGGTAAAAAAAACTGAAAACAAGCTGCACTTAATGGTATGCTAATGTATTGCTTCCAACCTTTCAGGCTACCCATTTTCATCCCAACGTGAAGACATTTTACTAATCAACAATAGTATAGCATAAAGATGAACAGGTTTCATTATTTATAAGTGATCTGGCTGTGTTGATTGATTTCAAAGCTTATGATCAACAGAATATAGAGGCAACAACAGATGGGTGTTACAGTAATTCAAACTTGAATTATACCAGCATGAATAAAGATGATTAGCTAATGCTAGGCATAAAGATTGCACTTACTTTTAAACGTCATAAATACTGTGTCCCAGATATGAGCTGTATAAACTCAATTCCATTAACACATTTATTTTTAAACTGAAAATGTATCTGGCTTGTTAGTGAGTCTTAGTCTGAGGAAGAGGCTGTGTTGAAGGTGGAAGTTAACTGACCTGACATTATTCTTTGGTCTTTGTGTCCAGGATCCTACAGTAAATTGCAAATTTAAAGCCAATAAACGTAATGGTACACTTTGGAATCGTACATTGTAAGTGGCCGTTTAATAAGTGCTGAGGAAAGAAAAGTGTGTTTTAAAATAAGTTTTTATTTCTTGACATTTCTCACAAGACAGTTCTATTTTAGTTTTGTGCTCAACGTGATCTTTTTAAAATGGGAAAAATGCAGACTTGTGCAAGGTCGTGGGTTAGATTATAATTATTTATCTAATAACTTGTGTTTCTGTTTTTATAGCATGGGAGGAGTGGTTCTGGTCAGTTTCTCCAGCATGGACAGCCCAGATGGGAAAGGCATGATAGGTAACCTTAAGAGTTCCAGTATTCGAGTTCCAGTATTATGTATCAATGTTTGTTACTTTTGGTACCAGCAATGTCCATAGCTTATACGTTTCACACCAATTAGCCACAACATTAAAACCACCTGCCTAATATTGTGCAGGTCCCCCTCGTGCCGCCATAACAGTTCTGACTCATCAGGGTACGGACTCCACAAGACCTCTGAAGGTGTCCTGTGGTATCTGGCACCAGGACTTTAGCACCCGATCCTTTAAGGTCCTGTAAGTTGGGAGGTGGGGCCTCCATGGATGTTGTTCCAGCTCAATCGGATAGAGATCTGGGGGATTTGGAGGCCAAGTCATAACCTTGAACTCTACCATATTCCTCAAACCATTCCTATACAATTGTTGCAGTGTGACGTAGCACATTGTCCAGCTGAAAAAGGCCACTGCCATTACAGAATACCATGGCCATGAAGGGGTGTACTTTCAAGAATATTTAGTTAAGTGGTATGTCTCAAAGTACATCCAGATGAATGTTAGGACTCTGGGTTTTCCAGCAGAACATTGCCCAGAGCATCACACTGGCCCTGCCAGCTTGCCTTCTTCCCATAGTGCATCCTGGTGCCTTCTCTTCTGTTAAACGACGTACACGCACCCAACCATTCACGTGATGTAAAATAAAACATGATTCAATAGACCCAGCTACCCTCTTCCATTGCTCCATGGCCCAGTTCTGATGCTCGCATGCCCATTGTACGTGCTTACGGAGGTGGACATGGGTCAGCATGGGCACTTTGACCGGTCTGCGACTACACAGCCCCATATACAGCAAGCTGCAATGCACTATGTGTTCTGACACCTTTCTACCATAGCCAGCATTGGGCACCCATGACCTGGCGCTTGTTCACCTGTTGTCCTTCCTTGGATCACTTTTGGTAGGTACTAACCACTGCATACCAGGAACAGCCCACAAGAGCTGCTGTTTTGAAGATGCTATGACCCAGATATCTAGCCATCAGAATTTGGCCCTTGGCACAGTCGCTCAGATCCTTACACTGGCTCACTTTTCCTGCTTCCAACACCTCAACTTCAAAAACCAACTGTTCACTTGCTGCTGAATATATCCCACCTCTTGACAGGTGCCACTATAACAAGATGATCAATTATAGATATAATATTAGAATTAAATGTTTTGTATTAAAGATTGTAAATTCCATCTTTTATATATTGCTTATAGTTGCCCCTCAGTCTCTGTAGCTGTCCTTATTTCTCTGTAGTGGCCATTAACCATCGGATTTGAACAGTTGTTTTGAAGAAGAATTAATAGGTTCAGAACAGACCTGATAATTTCCTAAGGTTTGAGAGCGTAAATCCTGATCTTGTGTTTTTAAGGATCGCTGTGGTCGCTGGCTGGGGCAGCGTTATATGCTGTCTACATAGTCATGATCAAGAGGAAGGTGGATAGGGAGGATAAGCTTGATATTCCCATGTTCTTTGGTAAGACGCCAAATTTAACTTGTGTACATATATACATTTTTTTATAGATGATGACACATTTGTTTTACAATATTGCAGACATGGACCGTAACCAATAACATCTATGTAAATGTAACTTCATTTTAGCAGTCATGATCAGATTACCGTTGCTATAAATGACTATCAGTTGTAAAAATGACACGTTCTGGGCTTCCAGCCTTTTGGTGGTTGTAGACCAGATACCCAGTGAAACATGTTGACTCGTCCTCAGGGTTTGTGGGTCTGTTCAACATGCTGCTGTTGTGGCCCGGCTTCCTCCTCCTACACTACACTGGCTTTGAGGCCTTTGAGCTGCCCACTCAGCTGGTGTGGACGTACATCCTCATCAACGGCCTTATAGGAACTGTGCTATCCGAGTTTCTCTGGCTCTGGTGAGTCCTTAATAACGAATTAGTCTTGACTAGACTCGGAAGATATCTTTTAACCACCAGGGGGATATATTCCACCTCATCAATACATTTGTACGGTGGCATTACTTGTCATACTGTTTGCTGATCAATGATGTTCAATGTCCTGATCTTTGGTTAAAATGACATTAATTACTTCTGAAGGATGTGGTAGTTTACGCTGCACTCTGTCTCCTCAGGGGCTGCTTCCTCACCTCGTCGCTAATAGGCACCTTAGCACTCAGTCTCACTATCCCTCTCTCCATTATAGCAGACATGTGCATGCAGAAGGTAAGAGTCAGCTGAATAGCTTTACACTGTCATTCTCGACAGAACGTCGTTATATTTCCCAGATGGTACGATTTGCTTAAAGTGGACAAGCCTGTTGTGCCGTTGATTTGTGTACATTTAAAAAAGCTTGTCTGACTTGTTTTCTAACACAAATATTTAGCATGATGTGTAAAACGTGATTATTGCAGTTTTTGTTTTTCTTAACGTATTGCAAATATGGTAGACAATTAGAAATAAAACATGAAGGCTTTGCTACAAGTTGGTAAATCTGGAGCATTCAGACACCATCATTCGTCAGTTAAAACGTTTTCCTCCGATCTGTGTGGCAGGTGCGTTTTTCTTGGCTGTTCTTTGCTGGAGCAGTCCCCGTCTTCCTCTCTTTCTTTATCGTAGCACTCCTATGTCACTACAACAACTGGGACCCTGTCATGGTGGGTCTGAGGAGAGCGTTTGCCTTCATATGCCGGAAACATCGCATTCAAAGGTGAGGGGCCACTCGGCTATCTGCTGTGGTTAATGTTTGAACGTATGAAACTTGGGAAACACCCGGATACATTTTCACTGTTTGCTTAATGGCACATATCTGTTGTATGATGTAATTGTTGGGGAATATGTGAGGCATCGACAGTTGGGAGAAGGGAGGTTGTAATGGTATGAGTAGTTAGTGACTCGACAGGAACTGAAGACTGATAACATAGGTTGCAGGGTTTGAAAAAACTTAGACTGAGTGAGTAACTTAATCTTAGAGTAAACTTGGAATAGACCTAATGCCAAAAAATTTGGAGTTTACACTAGCCTTTTACTTTGGTTCCGAATATCCCCATTAATCGTTACATGTTTTTACTTTGAGAAATTATGTTGTAGTATTATGATTTTTGTCTTAAAATTTGTCAGATCTCCTGATTTCTGTCAAATGCATAAATATGAGAAAGGCCAGTTAACTCAATTTAGATTTTATTGTGCAATACTATAATACATACACTATGTGTAAGTACCATGTATTTAAAAAAAAATAAAAATAATCAACTACAATATGACCTTGGTTTAACATGGTACTGGCCTCCTGACTATGCATGCACTCATTTAGAAGAGGTGTATTACTTGATGATGATTGACACTCCCTTATCCTGCCCCCAGACTGCCGGACGACAGTGACCAGTGTGAAAGCCTGATTCCCCTCCACAGTGTCTCCCTCGACGACAGGAGCTTCTGTTCCTGATCTTCTAAGCAATCACAAGGTAGGAGTCATCTAACCCTGCCGGTGGTTAGGGGGCACAAACGTCCCCCTAGATTGTGTGCGACGGGGCCACATTTTTTACCCCTGGCCGACATACCATAACCGTCAAGTTTGTGCCATATTTGTTAGACCTAGTAGAATATTACAAAGTAGGCCTTAAGCTCCATGAGCATAAAAACAAGATGTTTGTAAGTATTTTATTTTTCAAACAGATATTTGCCTAATTTATACATGGTTAATTTCAACTGTGTTTTTGCTGTATCACAGCTAGCTTATTAGTAGCTATCCCACTGGTACAGTATACTTATGCTTTGTTTGTTTTGTTAAGGAGCAAGCAGAATAAATCTGTGTTTGGTAAAGGTTTTGGTCAAAGGATTTAATTGAGAAATGTGATTAAAATATGATATTAGCAGCAGGTATGCGCAAACAGCAAAATAGCTGACTTTTTTGTTCTTTCTATACCAAAGACTCCCAGCTAAAAGAGCTTTCTTGACTCACGTTGACATTTCCCACTAATCCCTTTGTTTTTGAACATCTGTCTGGCATCTATGTGCACTTTTTTAAAATTGTTATATGTGGCCGTGACTCAGTACACATGACATGAGATAGATGGAGGGAATAGAAATAATCAAATGTTTCGGGGATGAGGTGGCCCAACCAAGGGTTCTGCTTCAACTAATAGGTCCATATTTCTGTGATTTTATTGGAATGGGTACAATTTTACAGAGGATGAAATTCCATGTTGCTTGCAGATGACTGTCTATGTTTATATCCTAAGGTGGGGAACTCCCAAGTCCAGATGTTGATGAGTGAACCACACAAAGACCTTTGAGCTACCCAAGTGCCTCGTACTCAATTTATTTATTCACTACAATTTAGAGTGGAATTTGAGTGATCCATCTCAAACGATGACTCTTTTTTTTTATTCAGCAAACAGACAAATTTTGCTGTGGACTGACAGTTTGTGCAATTTCACTATACCCAGTGTTGCTGTGCATTAAAACTGTGACACTGCTGTCTTTGGACATCAACAGTGTCATGTGACCACTTGATACGAGGTTCAACTACACAAGAGACTTATTTGTACTAACACTTTTCGTGATAGTATGCTTTTGTCCTGATGTAAACCATGAAAATATGTTTGTCCTTTTTCAGTAACATGTTACGCTACAGTCTGCATGATGAAGGGCTTTATAGTAGATAATTCAATCATTTGCAGAAGACACAACTCGGACCTCCTGAAGAGGTGTAGTGTTGGGTCTTGCATTAGAAATGGACCACTGTATCTGAAGTTTGAAGTTGATAAGTTAAAGCACTACATCCTGTGGATCATTGCTGTTTCTATCCATTCCCCACCTCTGGTTCCATCAATCAGGCCAGACTGGATTATAAGAACAAACTGTGACAAAGGTATTTTTATATGTCCCTTCCAACTATAAGCTACAGTACAAATGTTCTGCTGCAAAAACAATTATCTGCAAATCATTTTTACCTGGAAACTGAAGTTAATGTTCTGCATAGCAGTAAAAGTATTGTTATTTTGGTTCGCACATTTTTATATGACCACTGTGTATAAACTTTGCTGATTAGTTATACACAGCGTCCGTGAAGTTTTACCGAGCATTTCTGTTTGAGAAACGGTTTATATAGAGGCTCACCGGTTACGTCAATTAATGTCACTGACCAGGCCCTGGACAAAGATGTACTTCTCTAATGGTTTGGCAAAGTGTGTATATACATTTGTACTGAAAATAATTGTATTCTTTGTTTGTTAAGATGGTGTCTAAAAAGAATCATAAATATAGGTGTGATTAAGTTGATTTTGTTACCACTACACTTTATTTGATTTGCACAACAATGTCTTGCTCTTATTTTTTAAATCGAATTATTTTTAATGTCTCTCTTATTTTAAATTTGAGACACAAAAAAATAAATATATGTCGTGCCGCCTTGGATGTCTGTGCTGATGACCGATGGCAGCTTATCAATGTTATTCCAAAATGGCTGTTATCTAGCATCGTAATGAATGGCTATTGCAAAAAGGAAGGATTACATGAACCACAAGAAATTCCTCTTTTACAGTACTTGCCATTGTGGCATTCATTTGAGGTGAACTCATAAAATGATTTGTTATGCAGTTCTATGAAGCTGTTCATTTCATTTGATTTCCGTTTTATTTCTGGATGAAAATAGTGTAAAGGTTATCTGCTATTGTGACTTCCCACTTTGTGTATGGGTAGGTTCCCCTGTAAACATGCCAAAAGAGTCCATGTAGATGAACAGCTGTTTTTATAAAATACTTGTTTTATTGTTATGGTGCTTATAATGTATAAAATGTGGGTGGGTATAAGGTGTGTTCTTTCTCAGGTACTTGGAAGTTTAGTCCAGTTAAATTAGTTTGGAACATCTTCCTCAATGTATCTTTTTTAACAGAATGATAATGCTAGGACATTGTATGATCACATAGGCCTTTGATGTTTTCGAGGCTATTTTTACAATAAAATGTTGTATTCATGCTGCTCTTTTAAAACTGATACTTTTTTTCAAAGTCATAGCTTAATATGTTTGTGAGATTTTTTTGAAATTGTGACGAACAAGCTAAGCATGCCTTCGTTAGTTAATATTCTAATACTGTTGTTCAGAAAAGTGAATTGAAGCCTAACAGTCCTTCAGTCGTATGCTTGAATAATAAGTGCGTATTTTAAACCAATGCATGGTACTTTTTTTATTATCTATTATTTATGATCAGTGTGTTTATCTATACGCATATTTATGTAGCTCAGACTTTAGTCCTCAGAGTTGAACGTTTATCCTCAAATTAAGACAGGTACACCTTCATAACACTGCTTTTCCTTACAGACAGTGGTTTGAAAACACTTTAGTCATTTCAGAAGCTTTGGGTCGAATTAACTAAGCACACTGTTCAACTTGGATAAAATTTGTGAAGAAATTATCGTGTACAACAGCTACCAGCTGAAGCCAACACTTGACCGCTTTGGGTTTTTCAGGATATTGCAGATCCAAATTTTCAACAGCTGGCACTGCCAAATAGGTTGAAGTGTGCAATCAAGATCTAGATTAGATGTTAAAATTAATCCATGTAACACTTTATGAATTATAATTTATTTTCTGAGTTCAAGATGCTATGAAACATGTCTTATCCTGCTTGCCAATAAGATTGGAATAACTTCATGAATATGTGAAACCTAGTTACTGGGGATTTTTTGGAAGAATCTCATGCAGCTGTCCTTGTTATGTAAATCCATTTGTAATCAGTAAAATAATTATAGGTCATAACAAATAAAAAATACAGGGCTCAGATGAAGAAGCATTGGAGATTGATGGTAAACAAACCAACTTGATTTTTGGCTTCATCATTGAGGGTGTGCATCTGCCTTGCAAAACAAAGTAAAAATTGGTTAAACAGTAGCATACAACAGTCACTAAATCCCATGCGTTTTAATGACAATCAGTTCTGTTGTCTTTCTCAACGCCAACAGCCTGTTCTACCAAATCTGGTTCCTAAATAGGAGATATGAAGAGGCTGCGGTTATTTATATAAAACTGTTATTGTTCCAAGTTTCAGTCTTAGTTTCAACCGATTTAGCAAATTTTTTAAAGTGTGGTCCTGATTTTAAATTGAATTATTCATATACACTGATCAGCCACAACATTAAAACCACCTGCCTAATATTGTGTAGGTCCCCTTCGTGCCGCCAAAACAGCTCTGACCTGTCGAGGCATGGACTCCACAAGACCTCTGAAGGTGTTCTGTGGTATCTGGCACCAAGATGTTAGAAGCAGATCCTGTAAGTTGCAAGGTGGGGCCTCCAAGGATCTGACTTGTTGTTCCAGCACATCCCACAGATGCTCGATTGGATTGAGATCTGGAGAATTTGGAGGCCAAGTCAACACTTTGAATTCTTTGTCATGTTCCTCAAACCATTCCTCAACAATTTTTGCAGTGAGGCAAGGAGGGCGCATTATCCGGCTGAAAGAGGCCACTGCCATCAGGGAATGTTTAGGTAGGTGGCACGTATAAAAGTAACATCCACATGAATGCCAGGACCCAAGCTTTCCCAGCAGAGTATTGCCCAGAGCATCACACTGCCACCATCGGCTTGCCTTCTTCCCATAGTGCATCCTGGTGCCATCTCTTCCCCAGGTAAACAACGCACATGTACCCAGCCAACCACATGATCTAAAAGAAAACATGATTCATCAGACCAGGCCACTTTCTTCAATTGCTCCATGGTCCAGTTCTGATGATCACATTGTAGGCGCTTTCGGCAGTGGACAGGAGTCAGCATGGGAACTCTGACGCACTGTGTGTTAAGACACCTTTCTACTTTCTGCTTCCAACACATCAACTTCATGAACTGACTGTTCTTTTACTGCCTAATATATCCCACCCCTTGACAGGTACCATTGTAATGAGATGATTAATGTTATTCACTTCACCTGTCAGTGGTTGTAATGTTTTGGCTGATTGGTGTATAAGAATTTATACCCCAGTTGTTTCAATTCAACCTTTGCATGTTTGAATCTGTTTAGTTCTCTTAAAGTAATTTAAGCAGTTCTCACTTATTATAGCAGCAACTGGATCAAGAGTAAGGCACAATTTGAAAAAGTAGAAATGTTTTTATTTTACTGTATTTGTATTGGTTTGATGGTATTGCTTTTACCAAAGTATGTCGGGAAAAATTCTGTCTTAAAATATTAGATACTGTATTATCACTACAGTACATAATCAAGTCAGACACTAGCTGAAACGTAATGTGTACAAATTAATTTCCTGTTTACTGCTCCACTAGATCCAGCCCTGTGCATTAGCAGTGATAGCATTTGTTTAGATCCCGAGTGTGCAAACAGAATGGCTTTTTGTTTTGTTTTGGGAAATGACAGAAGAACCTGTTCTGTCAGGACCTGTTTTTTTCCCTCTCTCTCTCTCTCTCTCTCTCTCTCTCTCTCTCTCTCTCTCTCTCTCTCTACCTCTCTCTACACTGAAGTTTAATGTTTAACCGCCCTGTCCTGCCCTGGTGGGAGGGAGGATGAGGAAATCAGTGTTGCCTGCTAGATCGCTCCATTACGCATGGCGCTGACTGAAGAATAGATCCAGTATATTTTGGTGAACTAGAAACCTCATGGAACTGCCTGAAGGAACAAGTAAACATACCACACTTATGGCAGAGTCAAAGGTGCTTTGAAATTGGACTAACTTGGTCTTGGAACAAAAACTGATATCCTTTTCTTTTTACGATGAATGGTTTGGTACATCTATGGACAACACAACAGAGATGAAAGATTAGCTGTTTCTCAACCACAGGGCTAAGCTGCGGAATCAATCACTTTCTTGAAAGAGTGTGTGTGGAAAAACAGATATTAATCTTTGATAAAACACCATTCCCCCTGGATCTTGACTTTCCTGCTGACCTGATTACAGCAAGCAACTGTGCACTGCTGAACTGATAGGTAGGGGGTACAAGAAGGATCAATATCAGGAAATCCCTCAGCAGCAGCTACCATGGACAACGAAGTTGAAAAGAAAGACTGGCATGAACTTGAACCCAACTATCCCATCAAAGTCTTCCTCACTGTCCTTTACAGCTTCATCCTGGTAACCGGCATTGTGGGTAATGGAATCACCATTCGTGTGACTCAGGTGTTGCTGTGCAACGGCTACCTTCAGAAAAATGTTACAGATCATATAGTGAGCCTGGCATGCTCCGACCTGCTAGTCCTCCTCATTGGCATGCCGGTGGAGCTGTACTTTGCCATCTGGTTTCCCTTCTCGTCTGCCTCGGGCGATGCATCCTGCAAAATATACAACTTCATCTTTGAGGCATGCAGCTATGCCACCATCCTGAATGTGGCCACGCTTAGTTTTGAACGTTATGTGGCTATCTGCCACCCCTTCCGCTTCAAAGTCTTTACCCAGAGGCGGACCTCGTTTCTCATTGCCTTTGCCTGGCTAACCTCACTGCTAGTTGCTCTGCCATTGCTGGTCACCACGGGGACGGAGGGTCACATTTCTGAGAAGGGCAGGGGACCCGCTCAGAACCTGACATTCTGCACCAACCTAAGCCAACACTGGACTCTGTACAGGGCCAGTATTTTTGTGGCCTTTATTGTGTACCTTGTCGTGCTGGTCTGCGTTGCCATCATGTGCCGGGGCATGATCCTGGTTGTGCAGAAGTCCATGGGACCCGTTGGAGGAGGGGTCAACGGGACGGAGGGAGTGCCAAAGCATGAGAGCTCAAGGACCAAGACGGCAAAGAAGCAGACTATCCTTTTTCTTGGTATGTTGTGGAAATAATTCGTGTACTGTTATTTATGGATCACTTTGTAGTATTCAATAATACTGCATCTGAAATAATAATTAACAAGTAAAAATATCTGCTTTTCATTTTCGTGGAAAGATTGTGTAATGTGAGCCTGTAGTCTTGTGATGTCACATGCTTTATCAGGTAGGTGAGGGCAAAGAGCAGCTTAACTGATACAACAGGGAATCAGAATAGAGCATTATCCATACCGGGGTTCCAACCAGCTTCACTGTCAGTTGCTGATCAAACTGTCAAGCTTTCACTCGTGCCATGGTTGTATGAATGAGTGAGCTGCAGGCGGGGGCTGGGTTTTGATTGGCAGCGCAGTATTCACATGGAGTTGAGCTGTCTAGGTGCGTCTCTCTGGCTGCTCCCATGTTTATCTAGCTGTGGAAACACTACTCTGACCCTATGACCTTGGCGGATGCCTGTTGTAATCACTTCTAACATGTTATGACCATTTAGGAGATGGATGATATACCTCTCTTCTTTTGGGTGTGTCAGTCACCATTTGTAGTAAAAGGTCACGCAAAGTCTTGTGGAAACTGCGTGGATATAAAGGAATGCATGTTTATATTATAAATTGACCCCTGGTAATAATGTACACAGGCATGGTATTTCTGTAATTTTGAAGAACTTGGATTTATTTATTTATTTGTAATTGTCTTTTTCAGATGAAAATAGGCAGTTTTGTCAGTTAATATGACTGTTATTCTGAACCTGTTTAACTTATACATAGAAATACCTGGTACCACCAGCTTGCATTCCAGTCATTGTGATATCTTGTTCCTGCATAAAGCTGTGATGCAGGGTACATATGCGTGTGAATTCATCTTATTTTAAGGAGCGTGACAATACAGTTCGCTAACTGCTTTGGCAAGCCAAAAGTAAGCTTACAGTACTGTAAGGTGCTCCTCATTGCTTTGCCAGAAGCTTAAATATATTTCACTGCCACAATTATTGAGACACAGATTGCAGAAATCTGTATGTCCAGCCTTCTGAAAAAAACAAAAGCATGTGAGCCATTTCACAATCTCTCTGTAAGCTTGTGTTCTTTATAATTCAGTTTCAAGGCCTAATGTAAGTTATTTCAAATTATTTTGAGACAACAGCAATCTCCAACGTTAGAAAGTGCCAGTTTAGTTTCCATTGCTATCTCCACTCAGTTCTGACTCAAAGGTAACCACTCACCCCGTTATGCCTGAAGAGATGTGCTTGAAATGATTGCAATGTGTTTATGGTTTCACAACCTGACTGGCCTGCAGCCACTCAGCGAATGGAGGAGGCTGGGGATGGGTAGTGGTATAGACCCATATTGACGTGCATGGCATGGCCACCGATCTGGTACAGTCTTTTGTGAGTTAACTTTTGTTGTCTACATTTAAAGGAATCATGTGTTTCACTCCATTTTCTGCAACCGAAGGACATATTGCTATAAATGTATATATGCGCGTGATTTAACTTCAGCAAGGAATGCACCAAAAGTCTTTGACTCAAATCCACATTTACAAATCACCATTTACGTGGGGAATTCTAAGTCTTATTCTCTTGGTAAAAGAGACTAGCTTTGACATCTCTGATGGTATGTTGAATGATTTCAGGTGGAGTTGCTGGATTGTTTTGGTTGTAAATACAAACTAGGAAACTCTTTTTTTATTTGGGGCATTTTCAATTTGGTAATTCATTTTGTTCTACGGGTTCATTTCTGAGATAGGAGTGTTTGTCACCCTTTTCATTAGCCTCTCTGGCGTGTATAAACGTAAGGTGACCTTAGCTATTTATTAGCTCAGGGCGGTTGGACATACTTTGTCAGCTGTCTCGCTGTTATTTCATTGAGCTTATGAAACAATAATAGCATTGATTTTAATGCACATCAACTTAACCACTTATGTAAGTGAGGTCATAGTTGCATTAATACGTTAAAAAAAATTTGACACATAAATACCTTCTATACACCAAAGATGGAACATAACAACATTATAATAATATTCTGCTAATACGAAATTCTTAATGTTAAAAATGAACCCCATATTTACGGTGTTTTAACTAATCTGATCATTCTTTTCATGTTTCCTGTGTGAACGAGACAGATGGGTTTGTGGTCTGATTCAACCACCCATCTCACCGTAGATCTTCGGCCGTCTAATTAAATACCAGAGACTGGGCTGGAGGGTTAGTGATTCCATGACCTCCCCTTCAGCTTTGGGGCTGAGGGGAGGAAGAGGAAGAAGAAGCTAGATGACTGCGTGCATCACAGCTAAGGCATGAAATAGAGTTTTAATCCATGAGCCCAAGTCACAGCGCAGCCTAATCATCAAAGGAAGGTGCAGCGCAGACTGTCCCGATGCCTCTATGTCGTCGACTTCTTTATTCCGCCAGTTATACCGCTTTTATCAATTCACTGTAATGACAATAGTGGTGGTGAGAAGAAAGGGAAGGGGGACGGGCTATAGATTATGTTTATTATGGTCGGAAATAATGGTCTCTACTGAAAGTTGGAACATTATGGGAGAACTTGAAATGTAAACCTTGCTGTTTGTTTGTAGGGACATCAGTAAGAGCAAGTCAAGTCTCAAATGTGTTTAGATCATAACAATTGAGTCTGGAAAACACATTTTTTGCTACATAATCATGTAAACCGTAATAATCCCAACTCTTTAGACCTCGGGAAGGATTTTAGTCAGGGACTAAATATTTCATTATAATTTGAAGTAGAAGCAAGGGAAAAGGCAAAACAAACATTGATTCCAAAACTTTGGTGAAGACCCTGCAGTGTCCAATACTCCACATAGAAGAACCAAACCCATCTTTGTAGTGATAAATATGATTATTTAGTATACCCAAACCACAGAACTCATAATCTCAGAACTTTTATTTGCTAACACTGTCTGCATAGTGCATACTGCTTGTAAAGAAAGCAAAACTTGTCCCATGTGTGCTACTGTACCTACAGGAGAAACACTATTCTATCTGTTTCCAGTGCCTGTTTGATTGACGATGGAGAATAATTTTCCAGGTCAGGTAGCATTGAAGGTAATGAGGGATCATTGTCTCTGTTATTCCAAGATGTTCTCATTTCTGTAACTGCAAACAATATTCAAAGATGATAATTCTTCCTCCGCACCGTTTTCCAATTCTCTTCTGTGTTCACTTGAGGACAGATGTGGCTAAGCAACAAATAAAGGTTACTGGGGAAATAATGGAAAAACTGGCCTTTCAGAAATATCTCCACATTAGCCTATAATACAAATTTAAAAACCTTCATCAAATGATATGTGTATTATCGTAATATTTCTATTGTAAATATATATTGAAAAAACTAACCTTTCACTAAAGTAAACATGGAGAGAAATGTTTCCTTTAAATTTTTTTATTATTTTTAAGAGCGTCTCAAATATTTTCTCAGAGATTCACCAACATATAACAAAGTGTGTTTTTGATTCTCTTGTACATAACCATCCATTGCATTATACCAAATTAATTGCCGTTGTAATTAAACAACGAGATCTCCTTAGGAAGTAGAAAGTGGAACCCAGGTGAGGCAGGTAGCAATAATAATAAAACACATGCTTTACAAAACAAAACTGCATTTGATGATGCATTGCAACTTACAGTGAAAGGTAAAACTTCTCCATTGGTAGAAGCCTACATTCTGTTCCACTCTACCATTCCTTTTAATGTATCTGAGCTTTTAAGCAAATCATCAGTCACAGTATATTACAGAGGGACACTCCATGGAGGTGTCTTAGAAATCCAAGGATCTTTTATATCATGATATCTTTGATGACATATTGCACTGGCATGCTGTGCTTTTCAAAGAGCCTTTGCCGTCTCAAGTGATGATTACCAACAAATCTTCACCTCCCCTTGTGTTTATATTGAAGTAGGGGCCAACTCACACTGCTGTTGCACTTTGTTAAGTCCTTTACAGAAAATAAATCTTTTAAATTGTGCTTTATGACAATCAAAGCCGAAAAACATGCAAAGTGGCCTGTGGGCTTAATTGCTGACTAACTGTTCACGTAAATAGTATTTTAAGGGGTGTTTTGCCCTACCCTATATTTCTCACCCTCACTTGATACATGCACGTATGTAAATAAAGTTTTACTGTGTAGTTTATATTGCACAGTTTCTAGACTTTATAGTGTATGGTTTCCACTGCCATGTTGTTTTTGTGGTATATACTCCTTTTAAACCACAAGACAACAGGAAACTCTGGTACATCATACTTACAGTGAGAGCTCTTCTCAGTTAGCAAGTGTATGTGATATATGTATTGTAGTTGCAATGTGTCTTGCTGCTGAACAAATTAATGCTGATATTTAGATTGAGTTGCTCTTATAAAAATTCACATTCAACATACACACTCTCTACAGGCTCCTACCTTTTTCTATTAACTGTAGTTAAGGGTAGGTAACAAAAGAGAGACAGGATAATCATGTACATGTCAAAATGTCCAATAACTTATGTTATTAGCATCCATGTTGATTGACGGGTGGTTCAGGCTACTAAGCAATATTTCTAAATTGGAAAATGACAGACGACATGGAAAAGTATATTGCCGGGGGCTTATTTTAATCAGTCGACTTTAACTGGTATCCCCTGAGCACTGTAACGTCATCATATCTGCATTACCTGCTTTAGAATTCATTGCAGCTCAATATTGAGAGACATGCAGACCAGCAGTAATGTGTTGGAATATACACATGAATTATTTTCCTACTGAGATCTTACTTAACTGTGGGTCAATAGAGTTTGCTTGCGCCAACATTATTTGCCAATTGGTTTATTTAAAAATTAATCTGTTGAACCCCTTTAACTCAAATGGTTGAATTTGTGAGTTTAGAGTTCAGAAGTATATGCATTGAGATAAAGACAATTTTTAAAGGCTCTAGCCTACCCAATACAACCACTAGGGTACTGATTGATATAAATTAAATAGAAAAAGGAGTATCCGGAGATAACTTTTAATCCTGGTCAGGCTACGTGACTTTGTAAAGTAATTAAAAGCTGAGAGTGCACCTATCTGGTTGCCCACCCATCACATCTCGGACAGAAGGTTAATTGCTTTAGTCTTTGCAGTCACAGACGCAGTGCTTTGGCAAAATAATTTACATTCTGTTTTGCTGCTTTCAGTCCCGACAAATGATGAAATGCTGGACCAGGTTTTTTTCTGAACTGACTCAAAGTAGACATGTACTGTATCTTGATAAGTAAATGAAGTGCTTTAGGTCTAATTGATACAAGAGTTTTTTTCTGTTTTTCTTAGGTTTTTTTATTCAACATTCAAATATTTCTGTGATGTGACTTCCAAAATGGCAGTCTGCATGCTTCATTTATGGAGAGTATCAGCTATGGGTTCCATCCACATTCAAACTTTTTATGAACACTCTTCAAGGAATGTGAAGGCCTTTCAACTTATATTTAAAACTAATGCAGCAACTTTCATAAAAAATGTTTTTAAGTTAAAGCATCTTTCTCGAAAACTCAAAAGTAAAATTGTATAATTTCCTGTTACAGTGTGAGGGATGAAGACCACTCTCTGGGAACCTAAAAAAGAGAGGACCAGAAAATGTAACAAAACACAAAGGGGATTATATAGTTATATAGAGTGAAATGTCACATAACACAAAGGGGATTATATAGTTATATACAGTGAAATGTCACATGACACAAAGGGTATTGTATAGAGTGAAAAGCATGATCATTTAATATAACACCAACCCATGTAGATTTTATCAGCAAAACCTTTAATTGAAGGTCCATTTGCATAAATCATATTTTCTTACTGCAATTGTTAAATAATCTATTGCCCTCACAATGCTTTGAGGTGAGGGAAAATCTACTTCAATTAAACTTTCAGTTGCAAGTTTGTGTTGGCTAGCCTGACAACTTTGTGAATCTTTCTTTCTCCTGAATTAGAAATGATGTCATTAGACTCTTTATAAACTCAGCTTTTGGGAGGGGTTCTGTTCACAGACTGAGGGAGAGTATTTTAGCGTGCATCATCTCAGCTCCTGCTAGATCCATCTTTTTAAACTGAATTAAAAAGGATTGGTCCAGCAGAAATTAAAGGTTTGGTCGCCCTGAGAAGTTCATCAGCAACCAACATTTTTCTTGTCCAACCCTCAGGCTTCATTGTACCCCGGCTCAAAGTCAGCCAGAACACAGCCATCGCTCATAAGCACATTGACAAGCTTAATGCCACCCACAAACCCCTGTTCAATAGATCAATGTAGCTTATTTATGGTGTGTGACTGCAGATGCTGCTGCACTGGTCGGCTCTTTCAAACCATTTGGCCGGCCAACTGGTGAATAAAATAAAAACTCGGGAAGGATTTGTTCCCAGGAATATATATATATATATCCCCCTGGACATGTCAATGAATGCACCCATTCCCCTCTACTCTCTTTATCCTTTCCTCCATTCCTATTCCTTTCTTCCCTATCCTCTCCGAGCCCCTTCTCCATTGAGAATGACAGCCCCATAGTTTAATGATGTACTCCTGATCCCAGTGCCTGCACAGCTAACATCAGTCACAGTGAGCCTTGCTGCCAGTGACAGCTCCGGCTCAGTAAGTCAAACAGGAGACAATGGAGAGAATGGCTGAGGGCTCGAGTGCATGGCTTCATGTCAGCACTCTCAAAGAGGGATGGCAGGGACTGTACTGTGTGGGTGGTTTTATTTTCTTAAGACCTATCACTAGATTTGACGCTGTGGACACCTGGCCTGAAGTACATTAACTGACCTGATGCACTTTGATCTGATCTGATTAAGAACTCTCATCTAGGTTAGGTCTGTGCTGCTGCCAAGAAACGGAATACATTTTCAAAATGCATTGGTATAAAATCTTCTGACATGCTTCTCTGTTAAATAGAATCAGCTTTCAATGATGTCAGTGATGGACTCATCAGTTATCTTTGATCTTATTCGATTTTTGTGTTTGTGAAGAGGCAGCTCTCGACACTCGACACAAATGAGAAACCGTGGCGGTATACAGGAAAGATCCTCAGCGGAGAGTTAAAGGAAGTTTTAGTGCGCCTACTGCAATAAGTCATCCATACTTTTCTTTATGGCACACTTTCTTAGGTGTCACTTTTATGTGTGTGGTTTGCAGCGCAATGTAAGCAAACTTATTTATTACACAGCATGGTGGATCAAAAACAGTTCCTGGTATTTGCTCCCAGTACCTCTTGCGGGTTTATCAAAGTGTGTATGTGGAAGAGATACGATGTTGTAATTCCAAATGAAAGGCCTTTGGCATGTTCACATCCACCACTGTGGGTGAGGCTTGAGGCAAACAGCTCCAGAAAACAGATGTGGGTGGAGAAGTTTTCTTGTTTGCACATTGGGATAGGAAAGGGGCCGAAGGTCTACCTCAAAGAGAAATACTTGATTGTTTGTGTCTGAGAACTGCTGTTACAAAAGTGAAAGGGAGGCTGTCTAAAAGCCTTCCAGGGCTACTGATAAAAAGTATGGGTTTTGTATTTCTAAAGCTGTTTTGTTAGAGGTGAGCTTTACTGTACTTGGAGTATATTCATAGTCTCTAACCCCATAAAAAGGTGGTGCATTCTGAAAAAGGCAAGGGCAAGCAGAAGTATCATTATAGATAACAATGAACAGATGGTCAATGCATTCATGTAAAAGAAAACCAGTCACTGTTACAAATAATGTTCTGCATCACAAAATTGGGTTGTTGTACTATAAACTCGGTTTAAAGCATCGTTTGTTCTGTGCTTGCAGTACCGGTCAGAGAGTAGTGGTCAAATGTGATTCAACTTATTTTGCAATCATCCACTCTGTTTGATAAAATCTAGTTTGTAATGACAATGTTGTCTTGACTGTATCTTGATTAAATC
Source organism: Galaxias brevipinnis (assembly GCA_036023535.2). Classification (NCBI taxonomy): domain Eukaryota; kingdom Metazoa; phylum Chordata; class Actinopteri; order Galaxiiformes; family Galaxiidae; genus Galaxias; species Galaxias brevipinnis. The sequence continues at coordinate 19,818 of JAVQIZ010020969.1, read as the reverse complement.
TTAAAACATATTAGTAAAACAGGAGTTTGCTGTGCTCACCACACACATACAGAAGGACGACATGGGAGGAAATACAGAAATGAAGCCCGCAAGAAGGAATAGCCAGCTTATCAAAGTTCCTTTTCCTCACTCTTTTGACTCCCAAGATCCCTTCCTGAGGTTTCACATGTCCTGGATTTTTCCCCCATCTCTTATTGCTCTTCTGATGTGGGGAAACCCTAGAGGAACAGCAAGGGTCACACAGGAAAGGTAAACGGTAAGATATCTTCTACGATAGAAAGGAGCTGATGTACCCCTCGTCCCTTCTCGAATGAGAGCCCCTCACCAGCTGCTCACTCCAAACAAAATAGTCTTCTGCACAAGAAAGGGGCCAAGGTATTCTTCTACGCTGGAGTAGGAGTGAGATATCCCTCTTTTGTCTCTGGCTGAGGGCACCTTGTCATCCATTCCACAAAGCATTGTTACAAGCATCCTGTTGTAATCAGGCTAAAACCACCGTGGAGCTTCTTCAGCATTAGTGTGATTAACACCAGCAGTCACAGTTTCCACAGCTCTGGGATGTGCACAGTGCTACAGTTCTGCCTAAGGTTGTGATTAGTGGTGCAGTTATACTATAGATAACGTAGCCAAATTAATTTCAACTGATTTGGATAAAGTTCCATTAGTACTGTGGGGAAAGAAAGTAAAGATCTTCCGCTTAAAATCATGCAGTTTAACCAGAATCAAATAAACTGCTCGAGAAACAGAAGACTTCGGAGCCCTCAGGAGAAGGTTGACGTCCAACAGCCTTAAATCCATGAGAAAACCTCCCCTGGATTAGATGACAAAAATGAGAATCCTTGTATAATAGGATGATCAAGTTTCCCGAGTGGTTTAATGACTGAGGAGGTTTTATGAGCTAACAGACACATTTTGTCTGGAATTCGTTCCGATAATATGAGTAGTATGTTCATTAACCTGGTGCCACATGAAGGGAAAAGACTCACAGTTGAAAATGACTACAGATTTTTTCTGCTGGATTCATATAGGCTTGGATATAATGAAGATCTGGTGAAATCACTGGAGGCATTGTAGTGTGTCATGAATAGTGAGGTTGTAATAATCAGCTTCTTGATTATCAGTGCAGTAAATAAATTTTTTTCCTTAAAGCTCACTGTGAAATGCTCTTACTTTTCAGTAAGACAGTTAATGCCGTCTGTCTGTATGCCTCTACTCTTTACACGGCAAAGTTCTGAATCTTTGTGCATTTCTTTGCTTTGCGATGATGAGTCACTAGATCTGGCTATACTCATCCGTCATGAAGCTGTTTTCTCCTTAATCTCTGGGTGGCAGTGATTTAATAAGTATGTGATACCTTGCTAACCAATTGAATATCACAATTAGAGGCAATTTCATTCCAGCAAAAAAAAAAACAGATAGGCTTAATTCATTGGTTTAATAATTTGAGGCAATTGCTTTCTAATTAGTATCTATGTAACTGGTAATGTTTGTTGATACTTAAAGACAGTAATCTAATGTGGATGTCATCCAATGTGGCTATGGGGCTGCATGCGCACCAACAGCGCCCAGCAGACATCAACACACACACAGTTGAGGGGACCCCACTAATCTTTCACGGTGCAACACCAATTTCCCAGTTCCTGACCTATAGTATGAAAAACGTCCTTGCTGGGTAGGTGCAACCAAACCTACGGATCAATCTCCAATTAATTGCAAAAAATAACTGCTTGTATAATCATTTATCCATATTAGGACGTTATGGAATTGGAAATGGTCGTCAGGAGAATACACTTACTCAGTCGAATGTTTTTTTATTATTATTATTATTATTATTTCTATTCACACCTCAAAAAATAAGATAATAACATGGATGGCAAAACATAACTTTTAGTTGGTGCCTACTGTAAGTTCAAGATGATTTGCTGGATACTCTGTGGTCAAATCTCTCCAGACAGATGTCCTAAACTTGGACACACTGTGTTCTTTCTATGGCTCCTATTACTCCTGTGGTTCTCTTTAATCGTAATCCAGCAACTTAAAAAGCAAGTTACCAACCAAGTCAGGTAATGTTTTAGAAGCATTCTCAACGGGGTTTTGAATGCAGATTTTAGCTCTCCAATGGACAGATCCCCTGTTGGGATCTAGGTGCTTCTCTACAGCATGTTCACACCTTTCTAACTTTGCTGGTGCTTGACCAAGACCTGAGGCAGCTTTCTATGAAAAAAAGTTTGCAATAGTAGTTCATGTTTTTTTTTTATATTAAGCTAATGTATGTGTAATTCCATACAATGTAAATTGATAGTCAGTCATCACATTTGTGTGTATTTTTGGTTTTTGTGTCCAAGTTGTGGTGAGAAAGTACCACAATGTGTACTAACCCTGATACAGACAGTTCTGAATGCATGGCAATGTGAACATTATATGAATATAATTTGTCACTCAAGCACCGTGCAATTTTCCTAGCTCTGTGGCATGTGTGCCAGATGTATGCATCCAGAGGGACTGTGTCTCTAGACTTGGCTGGCCGTGGTCTTGGATCTATGCTTGAGAAATGGTTTCAGCATTCCATTTGTAATTTAAGATAACAATCAAACGCCGCTTAATTTCAAACAGTCTGCTTCCCACTGTCCGTAGTGTTGTGCCGTTTCAAATGTGTCATCGTGATAGTAGCCCCCACCCCCACTTTCAATTGGTTTTCTGGGTCAAAGTTGTTAGGATAGGGCAGGACCTGACCCTACGGGTAATCAGCTGTGCACTGTAATAGGTTGACCTTGGCTGTTGCTAACATGCTACAGTCACATCAGCCGGCTAATGGACTGACCTTATGCGCTGGAGAGACAGGTGCTTCAAAGCTTCACGGAGGCCTCTTAAGGCACGTGCGGGATTTGTGAGGAAGCCCAGATGGGTTTGGAGGCTGTACAGAGACAGTAAACTTCTAGTTATTGGATGTTTGTACTAAACACATTTTTTATTAATATTCTTGTGTACCACTATGCCAAGAATAACATACTCTTCAAAATAATCAAAATAATTAATCAAATCATAGAAACATGTTCATACAAATTCTTAGCAGCAGTCTGGTTGGTAGCCTATGTTTGGTTGGTCTGCTAGTTTGTGTGTTATGTTGTAATGATTCCATTCAGATGAATCAGTGGTTTTAATAAAACAATCTCCAGCCATACACCAAAGCAACTAAGATAAACCCGACAAACACAACCGACAGCTGTAAATTCCGCTAAAGAACTGACACATTACGTAAGCTCCAAACAAAACTACCTATAAAACCAAACAAATAAACCTAGGTGTTTACAATTAATAATCAGCTGATGCTGCACTTTAGAGAGGGAACGTGGGTGTGACATGTGTAAAGCATATTACTAAGATTCTGTTGAAGCAAGATAAATAATGACATTCAGGATAGGAAGTTCCAAATTGCAGTGTGGCTTTAAAGGATTCTTTAATTTTGGAGGGTCTTTTCTTTTTTTTTTTACTGGCCCGTCACTTGTACAAATACATCCATGCTGTTATCCTGTGAGCTGATAAGGGTTCTCTTTCATTCTTTGTTCAGTCATTTGTTCTTTGAGATGGAGTGCAATAAATCAGCATACATAAGTGAATTAGCAGATGAATGAAAACGACCTTGGTAGATTAAGAAGATAATTTTCAATTATGAAATAAAGCCAGTACTTCTGTTTGGAATACAAATGGTCATTATTAAAGTCTATAGGGCCATGACCCAATCGTTTTTTTAATATTGATGAATTGCCATTGCTTCAGAATCTATGATTATTTCAAACTGAGTATTAAATATATGGTCACATGAGGGCTCAGGTCTTCACACACTAAATATGTGGCGAGATAAAAAAAAAGCTCTTTGAGAGTCTATGATATATGGTGAGATGAAAAAAAAAAAAGCTCTCTAGGATTCGTTGATATATGGTGAGATGAAAAAGCTCTAAGATTCGTTGATAACATAATCCAACAGCATTTGAGTGTCAAGCTTGTATAGAGACATTTCTGTAAAAAAATTACATAAATAATAGAAAATCAAACCTTTGATTATATTTGGGTTTTATTCAGATATGTTTTCAGTATCATCCATATTCCTTGCAAGTTTCAGGTATTTTATGTAAATCCCTTCCTTCCACTCTAAAAAAAAAAGATTATTCCACACATGAGCCTCCCCACACCATGCAACATGGTCTGTGACTTACAAATAAACTACAAAGATGAATCTATCTTTCTGGATGTCTGCATAATTTATTTCTTATGATCCCACATCATTGCTCTTCCTCTCTCTCCCCCCTGTCCACTGTCTCAGGGTTAATCGTGGGGGCCTTGATGATCTGCTGGCTGCCCAACCAAGTGCGTCGGCTGATGACTGCGGCCGTTCCTAAGTCCAGCTGGACCATGTCCTACTTCAGGAGCTACGTCGTGCTGCACCCTGTGGCCGACACCTTCTTCTACCTCAGCTCTGTCCTCAACCCCTTCCTCTACAACGTCTCCTCGCAACAGTTCCGAGAGGTCTTTGTCCAGGTGCTGCGCTGTCGCCTCACCATAGAGCACAAAAACAAACGCACCGTGAGGGCTTCAGAGGTGGCCTCCACACGCTCGCTGCGCCCCCTACTGCTCAAGTCACTGCGTCGCGGCAGGGGTTCCAATGCCACCCAGGTCATAGAGACTACTAATCAGCCTACTACTCAGAGTCCATCTGAGTCCTCCACAAGTCCCCAGGAGACCCTAAACTTGACTAAGTGTTCGAGTTCCAGCACCTTACCAAAGAAGAGCAACGTACCCTCAGAGACTGAGATATAATAGGGTTTGGAACTTTAATGAAAACGCATAAAACAGAATTGGCAAACATTTGGATTACAGAGATCTTGTGATGGCCTTACAATTCTGGGTGCTACGCCTTCGCTTAGTCATTAGTAATTAAGAAAAGCTTAAGCGATTGATCATACAGTATTTAAAGATTTTGAGACACAGGGTATTTTCTTATGACGCCTTTTTCAAGGACACTTGTTCAGCCTGTAAAAACAATAAAAAGGCTTCATACAGATACATTTAGAAAATATTATGGTCTACATGCATTTCATCATAAGCATCTCATACTATACAGTACCAGAAGCCTGAATTGATTTAACCAATATTCATATTCAGTTTAGCGGTTGAAGTCTTTTCACTGATGCATTTAAAACATTACTAATCTTGGTGTCCTGTTGTTAAATGTTCACCTCCTGCAGCTTTCCCTGTCATTTTGACTATCATTCAATGGTAAAGCTGTGATTGAAAACGTCCAATACTATAGGGGCATTTGTGGCAGGTGTCAACATGTTTCACATCAATCTGTACCAATGAAATGATAGTAAAATTGACAGCACGGTGGCTCAGTGGTTAGCATTGTTGCCTCACAGCAAGAAGGTCCTGGGTTCAAACCCCACCTCAGCCAAGGGCCTTTCTGTGTGGGTTTCCTCCCACCATCAAAAAAACATGCTGCATCCTCCTACTAGTGCCCTGACCAGTCACTGCCAATTCATCTGCAGCCAGTCTGTGTGAGCCTGTGTGTCTAATATGTTGGGTGAGCAAGTCTGGTGCAGACTGAGTGTTGTGTTTGATAGCTGTCAGTCCATTTGTAGTTCATTTTGTGTTATTAATTGGTGGCCAATGTGTGTAAAGTGCTTTGAGTATCTAGAAAAGCGCTAAAAACTAAATTAAATTAATTATTAAAATTATGTTAAAGTAATTGAATTAATACAGGTCAAAAAGAATGCACCGTGAAAATGTAAATCCTACTTTAACACAGATACAATTACATGATTTTGTAAGACCATAGACAAGACAGTTGAAAGTAACAACAAGTCAATATTCAACATAAAACCAAATCCTTTTCGACTTGTATATACATGTTTAAAACTTTACATTTAAAACATTTATTGCAGCAGAGACAGCACGTGACTTCTTTCCTAATTGGAATTACTTTCTGGACATAACTGCTATGCAATTTGGAGCACACACACATACATTTGTGCATGTGGGTTTGTTTGCTTGTTTGTTTTTATTTGTATATACATTATTATATCATGTTTAAATTTAAATTAAAAACCTTTTTAGTACACATCGGGGTACGAAAATCATCGTGAATAAATGAATGCATATCCATCCTTACTCAGAAATATATGGCCATATAAAAGTTCCTGACTCATTTTACTAATTACTTGTAATGTACGTGCCTTGTTGATCACAATATTTATTTCCTGTTAGCAGCCTCAATTGGTTTGTCTACTAGAAACAATCAGCCATCTCCCACCAATAATGAAGTGGCAGCCATCGATGTCTTGTGTTGTCACGGTCCCTTCAGCATTGTCCCTGTAACTAGGACAAGGTCCCCAGGTAGCGCTGCGTCCTCTGACTAGTATGTCATAGGAAAACTCATCTGATTGACAGAATCTCCAGAGGAAAGTTTCCTTTTACATGTATCTAGCCTCATGGTGGGTGTGAGAAAATACTGATGTCGCTACAACACCTGGTCTGTCTCCTGCCCTGTCAGCACAGACCAGCCACAATGAGAGCAAGAAGGAAGAGAGGACAAATAGAGAAGTCTTGTTGATTCAGAATGGAAGAGGAGGAGGAGGGGTTGTGACGCTTCTTTGGACGGGGGCCGTTACACAGCGGTGTGTTGCAGCAGCTGATGCACACAGAGTTGAGCTTCCCTGTGCAGAACTGCTGGTAGCCAGAGGACGCGATGAGGCAAGCCCCGGAAGATGCACAGGACTTACGGTAGTGCACGCCTGTAACGAGGACAGATTTGGAGGCAGTATGTTATGTAAATGCCATGGTTGGTTGAGCATAAAGGGAAGAGAAGTCCTCCACAACACATTCACAAGAGCACAAACAAACACATGCATCTGAACTACAGGCAGGGAGACTGATTTAGGACTCACTGGCTTAAATAATCCAATGATAAAAGTGGGCTATTTGGCAGACAATAGTTTACTAGGAAGACAACCACAGCTTCATCTAAATATTTCCTCCACCAGGGCGGCCTTGCAACCCCAAAGTGCACCTCTCGTCTTAATAATTAGTATCACCTGTTGTGTCTTTTATTGTTTGCACCTGTGTTTCCCCGTATATGTATTCCCTCTGTTTGTTCAGTTATTGAAGTGCTTTGTGTGAGTAAAGCGTGTGAGTAAAGAGTAAAGTGGGTTTTTTACCACAATATACGTCGCACCCAGTCGTATTCCCTTGTGCTATTAGGTTCCTGCCATTCCGTTGAACTATTTGTGGGCATTATTTATTGGTAGCTTGACTGAACCTCAGAATTATTATTAAGCCCCAATTTGTGCATTAAACCCTGATAGGTTAAGGTTAGTGGGATAAGTAGGGTGAGGTAGCTAAATGTAGCCTAGCTTAGCACAATGACTCTAAGCCATCAATAACGGCTATCATGGCTTTGAGTATTTTGTCACTTCTGACAGAGCCATGCTAGTTGTTACTGGTGGCTTAGAGTCATTGTGCAGTTACTACTATTACCCGGTACTATCTCCTCTGATGGGGGGTAAATAGTAACATATCCCCAGGAACATATCCCCAGATTTCCCAGAAAGTTGAACTATCCCTTTAAAGGGCAATCCTGTTGAACTCCCTCTAAATCTATCTCCAGGTGTACTTTGACACCCTCCAGTAATATTTGTTACCTGACGTTATTTATTTTTTATAAATTAGAATATGAATAGGATTAGATAAAGGAGAACAACAAGAACATTGGACAGTGATGCTTATCTAGCACAGCAAGCATCAGTTTTCAGATAACATTATAATGGAGTTGACACAACGTCATTGGAAGAAGCTACACTGGGACATGGACCTCAGTATAATAATGTTATCTTCCAATTCCTTGTACCGCAGTGACGTTCTGAAGTGCTGGCTGACTACTCTAAGACACATCATAGACAAGACAGAGAATCGTATTAGCAAAGGATTATTTCATTAAATATTGGAAATTGGTTTGAAGCCCACAAACCCAAAACTCATTATAAATGATCCCAGCCACCTCCTTATAATGTGCCTACTGCCAAACATATACACATACTGTAAACGCCACAATTCAAAATGAATGTAGAGATATGAAAGTCTGAATACATTGTCCTTAATTTCTCACAAAATGCCACAGGCATTCTAGCCCATCACTGAAATTCCAGGAACAGCACACATAACTTGTATGCCTGGCTTAATGTATAATGCATGATGATTGTGTTCCGTATACACTGATAATGTGGCTGCAACTCTGTTGATGGGTACAGGTTTGCCTCGCCAATATCAATAACAATAAAACTCAAAACCTGTAATAAGCATGCAGTCAATATATATTTTGTCTGCAGGGGATTTCGGTTAATTTGTGTGTGGGAATAAAAAATTATAGTCTAAAGTTTCCTGTCAACATGCTTTATGGGAAAAGAGTGAAGCATTTTGTAAGCAGTTTAAAACCGCTGAAGGAAACATGCACATCAAAAGACTAATGAAATGGCCACGGTAGGCTGCACAGCACAGGGTGAGTGGAGGGACATCATAGTAAATGAGGACTGGCCTACAACCACTCAGCCATCAAGTTAATCAAAACATCTTGATAGCCTCAGTCTACTAAAGCAAAACAACATCCAGACTTAAAGGACATTTAAGTCCTTTTTTACATAAACAATGTATCATCATATCATATATGTAAAAAATATCATATTTCACAGGAAAGTTACACTTGCATTTTAAAGCATATTTGGAGGACTGACCTAATGATGCAGATGGAAATGGATGCAACCTGTCACCAGTGTTAACAGAGTCGACCGTCTATAGTAAGCACTGTCATTCACCTTTCTATCTGTAAGAGCCGTCTTTCAGCTATTGAGTGGCCACAGAAGTAAGATTTGGTAAAGCAATACCAACAGCACAAATTTTGCAATAAATGTTTTCATTTTCTAACTGGAGAGCTGTTTTGCACTTAGTTATGTCCAAATACATTATACATTTTAAGCATTAAAATATAATGATGTCCCTTAAATGACCCAATATAAAAGATGTCGCCTAGATTTACTGTCTTGTGGAAAAAACTATCTTGCACAAAAAACAGAGAACCACTCAGCTATCTCTGGTACGTTTGCTCAAAGAATACCATCTTAACGGAGTCAGAATGGCTGTATAGGCATCACCAGATTCACAGGTGATGTTGATTCAGGTGATGTTAGTTTAGGTGATGTTGTTTGTGACAGAACACATGCACGTGTTATGCTAGTGTGACAGCAAAGTGCTAACATTTTTCTAAACAATGTAATATGTACTGTCTAGTGTTTGGTGTAGACATGTTATAATGAAAACTTGTCTCTCGGGTACATGGGACATACCAACCTTCCAGAAAGAAACAAAAAAAACATCCATGGTATCAAGCATCGCTGTGATAAATTGTAAAACAATTGCCGCAAAACTCACAAAAACACACACATTTGACTGTTTAACATTTATTGTGTAAGTTGTATTTTTTTATGTTATTTTTGTGTCTGCTAAGTAATAGTAGTTTAGCTTATGAAAGGGGAGTAAATGGAAGCTCTTGGCCACGCCATATAGGTTCACAATTGGCTAAAATGTCTTTAACAGAAGAATTTCTAACCTTAGAATTGAATCTAAGTAGTAATGTCCTATTATAAGTAATTGAATCTAAGAAGTAATGTCCTATTATTAGTAATTGAATCTAAGTAGTAATGTCCTATTATAAACTGCATACGTAAGCTGTTCCATTTTTCATTTACATAAAATATCAAAGTACTGTGACTTCACAGCTAGAACTTTCAAAGGTTTACGAGCAGAATAATATTAAACAAAACATTTTCTGCCCTAATGTTTAAAAACATCAAAGAAGTATGATACAATCTTGCACATGTCCTTCACAAGGGCACAAAGTTTTACTACTTCAACAAGAAATGAATTGTTTCCAAATTATCACAAGGATGGCTTCCAAAAGTAATTTAATGTCTCCCGTTTTCCGTGAACTCTAAACGTAACCCACTGTGAGTAATTGCGTAATAATTTCCTTTTTACTGATACAGTAAATTAACTTTTTTATGAATTGTAAAAGCTAATTAAGATTAGGAGCAAAATGGAGCAGGACACTATTGCTGGGTTGCATATGTACATTGTGTCCTGTTGTAAGCATATTAAATATCTAAAGTTATGTTGTAGTGAATGTGACTGTAGGCACTATACATGAAACCTGTGAAGAAGGTTGTCTCATTAAACAGAGCTTAGGACATTCTCAAAAGTTTACAAGGGCAACTAATCTTTTGCAGTTTTATTTAATGATTGCATCAACATTTCAGTCAACGGAAAATTGGGAACTGGCCCAGAAATCGTGTGGATCAAAAATAATACAGACACATTTCTCCCAATAAGTATTATACTTATATTATATTATAATATTATATAGTATTTACTAGTTTAAGTTGTTAAATATTTTTGTTAATATTTTTGTATTGATAGCCAGAGATACACACTGCCAAATGTTCACCTGTCCACTTGAGCCTAAACAAAAGCTTTTAGACTTTTTTTTTGCTCACTTTGAGATTGAATAACACAACAGCCATTTCAGATGCGGCCACTTTTGGTCACACTTTTTAAGTACATTGTACTCAGCCTCGATTGCTTATCAGGTGGAAACCAGCATAATCATTCTCAGCAGTAGTGCTGCATCATTTTCTGCTTCAACAGGAATGTAGTATTTATCACCTGCAGAGCCCTGTGGTGTGATAGATGCTATCACTTAGTATTCAGAGGGCCTGCTAGCAAAATCTACAGGGAAATCTACATTTTTGGTCATGTCATTGTAACAACTGAACAGCTCTGAGCATATTCACTTGTGATTACAAACCTTTAGGGTGGGCAAACCATTTGGGAGACATATGTGGGATCATTTTTTTCTGGAAAAACCTCCAAGGAGAGGTGGAAAATAGCAAGTTATTATAGTAAGTGAGTATTTAAAGTTTAGTTTACCAAAGTAATTTTTAGCAAAGTGTTGAACTTCTCCTTTTATACTTGTAGTGAAGGGAACTATGAGATGCTTTCTGCACAGTGTGTGCAATACCAAAACCAATCATGCAAAGCTACTACCTCTGCTGTGCCTGTGATGAGACATCTCAATTAAACTGTTTTTAAAAGCCATGAAGCTCCCTCTCACTCATGGTCTTTAGTTTCCAGTGTACAACATAGCTCTTAAAGCCAAACATTGGTATGATGAGTGAAATAGAAAGAGTTGCTCAACTGGCTTTGCGTTCCTGCTTGGACATTAAAGTTATCTTGTTATGGAAGATCTTACAAGCAGGCAATGACACTTAATTATGTAGAAGCATTTACACACATGCATTACTGTTATATCTGTTGTTTATTATTATTAAGGTAACTGAATATAACATTATAGGATCCGGTCACAGTGCCTTAATATGCTTTACAAAACAAAAGGTTCTAAGACCTGTTGATGAAAGTGTTTTACAGATGGATCATGTGGTGATCTCACAAGATAGTTCCTGTGCTGAACAATTTTTGGCACAAAATATACAGTAATGGCCTTAAACAGTTCTACTGTTGTCTCTTCAGTTTTGAAAATAACAATGTTACAAAAGGTTCTATAAAAATTCCGCTTTAAGCTGGAAACAAAAGGTTTTAATAAATGAAAAATGTTCTGATCATTGTTAAAGCAGCAAGAATGTTATTCAAAATTTTCTCTAACATGGTGCACTTTATCATAACATGAATATATGAATATGTTACCACCCATTAGTTTCAGTTTGCTTGGAACTGTTGGGAACCATTTGCATATAAAGAAAATCTTGTTACAGTATATATAGTACGTTAAATATTTATTTGGTCAGTAATAAATGGGATAAAGAACCATTTAATTAGAAATAAATGTTCTCACTAATATAAAAACATACACACACACACACACTTTATGAGTTACCAGAGACCAAAATAAAGTGCAAAACAACTTTCCAGCATGAAAAACTAAATTTTATCGCAAAGTTCTTATGATTTGCATTTCTGTACCAAATCTGATTTGTGTTGTCACACACTAGATCATTGAAGATAGCCTATCTAACCTATTTTTTGTATCTGCAACATTTGGAAATGTATAGAGCCCACTCAGCCAGGACCATACGATTGCAACTGCCACCTGATTTTTGCATTTTTCTCAAATCTTAAAGAGGACTAGATGACAAGGTCTACTGTCCGATGACTCTTAAATAATGCATTCTCTTTAAAACAATAATAGGGGTCGTAATAAAATGGCAGGGCATTTTTCTGGGTAATAAGCGCCCTGTGCTTTTTTTCTGTCATTCCGAGAACAAAGTAGTTTTTGTTTTGGTTAAAATAAGCAATTCTCTGCTATCTCTGTAATGACAGACAAGGCTGAGAAAGACAATCACAGCCCCCTAAGCCTGCCTGAAGTAGTATCTGTTGGATGGACTGAAGTCTCCTCCAAGCGAGCAGCCAGTCAGATGAACAGCTACTTGGAGAGGACAGCAATCACCTGGTCTGTATGAAAATGCTGCCACTCCAGCCCAGTATAAACCCTGTCATTTCTCAAGACATAATAGGTGGGAACGATGATGGTGGTGGTTGGGGGGGGTTGGGGGACTACAGAAATCTATCGCTGTCTATCAGTGCTTGTCAGAATAAAAGCCTGGTTTTGTGTTTGGATCAGGAGTGTTTTTCTGAAAAGGTAACGACTCCATCTGGTTGTGGTCCTTGGGCAGACAGATGGAGTACCTACGTCTAGAGGGACAGCAGGGTTATAGGAGGGACACACTGAAGCGGTTCTAAATCCTCTACAGCTACAATGGGCAGGACAATTACAGAGCAAGTGTACTAACAGAAAATCAAGCAAACTTTGAGTAGGGATTTCAACAGGCTCAGACCCCCATTGCTATTGAGATCCTAGCACAACTGTAAATTAATCTGCTACCTTTCAAATGTTGATAAGGCTTGAGTAGGTCGGTGGAATTCCCAAGCTCTCACTGGAGCAGCGGAGAGATAACGATAATGTTCCAGATAAAGGCGAGAATGTACACGAGCGTTCATGTGGAAACGTTCCTATTATTTCCTGTTCCACTGTACCATGTTCATGCCCTTTGGATTTCCAACCACATGTCAAACATCCAGGGGCAGGCTTATTGCTTTTGTTCATCTACGGAGGACAGAAAATGGATGCAGACAAAATTACCCAATTTCAAGGAGTGTGATAACAAAGCCGACCTGAGGGCAAAGAAGGTGGCCTGATGTGGCGGAGCCCAGAGACAGGAAACAAACAACCACACAGGAACATCAGAGACACAGGGAAGATTATCTTTAACAACCTCCAAGGTGGATGATAAAGTCCCCTCGAGCTATTCCATGGCCATGGTTGTTCTCAGCATGACTTTGGAAAAGCCTACAATAACTATTGAGTTAGCTAGATCCACCGATAAATGCAGCATCTTAGGGTTGGATTGGTGGTTTAGTGCTGATGCAAGCCACAGAAAAATAGGTTCAGAATAGACACAAAGAATAAAAACACAACCCACAGACCAGAGCAACACCCGCTCCGCTTCTAAATAACCCCTGTAGTTGATTGGTTGCAGTCACCTGGAGGATACACAACTACTTCTCTTATACTATATATCATGTTTAGACAACAAACACAAACTAAACAACTGGGGCTGGGGCGTCTGCAATATTAGTCATATAAATTAATGTGAGTCTATGATATTAATAGTGACTGTTAATGCTCTATGGATTTCATGTTCCTCTCATCACAGCAGACAGGAGTCTGATCGTACTCTAAGTCTGGGCAGTCCTCACTCATCCCAGATCAGTTTAAAACAGACAGCAGTTGACATAGCTTATAGCACACCAGCAGTGGATTAATAAGGGTTTGCCACTCTGTGTGCATTGTCATTCAGAGACCATACTTTAACAGTTATGCATTCCTTTTGTATCTTTCACAGATCAAAACTTCTTGGTTATTTATGGTGGGTTCATTTGAAAAAGACATTTATTTTCTCTCCCAGAATTGGTGGAATGGTAGATAATGGAGTTATGCAATCCGGTAATATAGACTTACCATCTTCCTTCACTAGAACCTCCTTTTGACACATGTCCTGCACATTGACAGTGCAGTTGACAATGAACTCGGGTGTGGAGCAGTCATTGTGTGTCACCTCTTCACACTGGTAACACTGGATCTGCAGTCCCAGTCCTGGAATAATGTACAATCATCATTAGAGGAGACGAGAGGTAACACTTTAGTATTGCAGTGCAAAACACATCTTTGATATAGGATGAACAGTACTTATAATTCACAGGGCTAACTGATTGTTACTCAAACCACATGTCTCCTCCAACTCCGTGAATGCCTCTTCCACATCAGTAAATACTACAATTGGTCCCTTCAGACCTGTTGCAGACAGCTTGAAATTAAGTGTTGAGATTACTGAATAATAATTGTGTCAGTCGTTTGGGTTGTGGGGTTAACCTGCTTCTCAATTTCAGTGAATGTTAAGCAGGTTTCAGAATGTGGGAAATACACTCTTTTAAATGTAAATAAAAAGGCAGTTAAAAATATTGTAGAGATGGAAAGTAACCAATTACAGTAACACTGGAATTATCACGCTTTAAAAACTGTGAACGGTTAATTATCAAAAGTTTAACTAATATCACCTACCAAGGCAAGGCAACTCAATGAGCAAGTCATCATCAGTGCAGTTCAAGTACAAAGCATACTAAATTGTTGCTGAACGAAAAAATAATAGCTACTAAACATTACTGTACAAAACAGGATTTCAGAAATAAATTAACTATGGAAAGAGCCTACGTTTTCGCTTCCTGTTTTTACTGTGAGTTATTCATGGACAGAAATAAGAGAAAGGCCACTGCCTCACTTCGCAAGCTTTTGTGGTTTCAAAGATCCAGAGCCTGTCCCCCTTCCATGACAATACTGGAGATTTCTCTTTTGGCAAGGCAATGGATGAAACTGTATTGAAATTGGAACCTGTGGTTCACATGCTAAAATTAGAATTGACCTCTGTTTAAACTGTCCAGTTGCTGATGTATTTCTATGCAAATTTGTAAATCTGCTTGCAGCGAAAGTTTTTTTTGGGGTTAAATTTATGTATTGAATTTATGTGAAAATTTTCTAGCCCGCAGCAATGCTGTCAACTCTGACAACCGAGAGTCATAAAATTTTGGTTGTAATAATATCGATGGCAGAACAGCAGTTGCTCAGCCCGCTTAGGTTAACATTATCCAGGGTGCAACATCCTTATAATTTGTAGCCACTTTTCTGTTTCATAACAAGAAAAGGGTCATATTGGAGGATGGTGTAAAATATGAATGTATGTATTCTATAGGAACCCCTGTGTGTCCTCTTGCAAGTCAAAAGCCAAACAGCTTGGCAATTTAATGTAAGACTATATCTAAAAAAAAAAGTCACTGCAATACTTATTTTTACACTCTTAAATTGTCTCACCTATCTGTAGAAGTGCTTTAAAGGATGTTACAAAAAAATATGTCCAGCTGTTAATTTTTTCATGAAAATGCAAATGATATTGCCAAGCTTTTGCCTGAAATTAATTCTGTGACAAAACATTACAGTAAATTACCAACCACGAAGTTGTTATATTGTAGGCCTATATGACACATCTATAGAATAGATACTATACATTAGTTCACTGAAAATCACTGTAGCCTACTTTAACCACCTTTTCGATATCTTTATTTAGGCTACAGTAAATGCATGGCCACAGAGTTGCCAGTTACAGTATTATGGTCATTTTCTTTATTTTAGAGTAATAAATAAGCATGCTGAAAAATGAAATTCCCTCATGAAGTAAGTTATCAACGTCGTTATACATAACTCCGTTTGCAACAGTCCTTCCATGTCTTGTTGCGAGACTGAGATTAAATTCCTATGCATTTAAACTAAACTGCGCCCAGACAAATATATATATAATATATTATATAATATATATAAACTATAGCACATGCAATATTAGTGAATGGAGAGTGAATGAATGCATCATATCACAATTACATTTTTTTCACACTATTCACCATGGTTATAAAAATTATTTCATGTGTTGCAAATAATGTATTGTGCTAACTAAATAACAACGCTTAGTCATTCATATTTTAGAAGTAGCTAGAATGCAGTGCCTGCTAGAAATATACAAGGAAAGAGATAATTTTATCCAGCTGAGTTAATAAGATGCATTGTGATGCAGATTGTATTGTCATGGACATTTTCTATTGATATGCAGTCTTCTTCAAAGGCATATACGAAAATCTTATTTCCCCATTTTAAAAGTTGAGCAAAAGTGCGAAAGACTGATTGTCTCAAAATCATACACATTTTACGCACCTGACTTGATGAAGCAGAACACAGCTATCAGAGTAAAAAACAACATTCCCTCGCGCCACTTGCCTATACACATTAGACCAAAAAAAGTAAGAAATGAGGAGTCCTTGACTAAAGCCGATGGAAGTGCATAGTATGCACAGTTGTCCGTTGTATACCTTTCAGTCACTAGAACTGCACTTGCCAGACTGTCAGATGAGTTCATTCTACGCTCCCGACCATGTGATGAGGTGGTGCATCATTTAGTGGAGTTAAGGTCGTGCTTTGCCTATAGGCAAACTAAATCTTCATTGCAAAAAAATTTTAGTCTTTTATGACTGCTAATTATTATTATTAGTTTTTCTATATCTCAAAGGTGATAACCTAAATTGAAAATTAAAAAAAGACAAAATCTTGCCAAATAGGCCTACTTATGGTTCTAGGAGCACAACCAAAATGGCAGGTGATGTTTCTGGAAGAGCTCTAGATCATGTATTTTCTACTAAGAATCTAACTGCTACTAGACTTTGGCAAAAATTTAGATGAGTACAATTTCCCTGTACCTTCAACATTCCGATGATCTATACACATAATATTATAATATATAATTAGATATTATCTGGTATTTTATGATTATTATAATCTCCAGAAATATAGATCTATAACAGCACAGTTTCTTGAGCTAGGGAACACTGTCATTCCCTCTGTATGTTTTACTGCAGAGCTGAGACACCTCATCTGCATTTTCTCCCAGGGAGCCCAAAACTTTCTGACTACACCTGCCTGCATACACTTGCAGGAAGGTTAACACCTCTACTGGACAGAATGCTGGGATGAAAGGCTCATTACAAGAGAGAAACTGAGAGAAAAATAGTGAGTATGTAGAGTGAATAAGAATGACCACAGCAATTGTAAAGTTCCATTTTATAATTTTCCTGTCCTCTTGGTTTGTTGAACAAAGGCTGTATCAGGAGGCTTTTAAAGTACATCACCTTGACTTACTGAATAATTTGCCTTGTTTATTCTTAGATAATTACCCATCAAGAGACCCTTAAAGTAGTCCTATATGCGTAGTAAATAGGAAGCAACCAAAATAGTTAACATGAGCTCAACTCATGTTATAAAAATAGTAATTAGAGGAGGGGTGGGGCCTGGACCACATTAATAAGCTACACTCAAGTCAAAATTACATTAATAGAGTATTTGTTTTTATAATAAAAGTGTTATCAACATTTATTCGCTGTCACCTAAACTATAGACATATACCGTAACACAGTGTTGACACTAACTCAGGAAAGTCGAGCTTCTTAAAGTTACAAGAGGCGGAATTTCTGTCAGAGTGGATTTTGGCAACCCCTACCGTTTGCTTTGTGCAATTATTGCGAAGAAATGCAGAATGCTCGTGGTCACAGCATATCGCCAGCATGAATAACGACTATACTCCAAGTATGGGCATCTCTTTCTGATTTAGTCAAGCACTTCCTTGTGCCATAATGCAATTCTTCAGTTTTGCCGGAGATCGTGCTCGGTGGCAGACAAATTAGCGTTAAATGTTGAGACTTCAAGTGGACTGATCTGAACTGCGATTTTTTCATTCTCCCATAGACATTACAATGTGCTATCAGAAGAAATGTTTTGATAATCTGTTGTAGGGAAACCAATCACAGAATCTTCCCTCCTCTTTGGTTAAGATCAAAGGCACAGGCCCAAATGGCCCTAGTGAACACTCCAGGGGAGCCAGCCTGTTTCTCTCACACAACGTACCTTAGATTTAGACAAAACAGCACACTGCTTCCACTCCAAGGATTAATTAATTGGGATTAAGAAATTGGTGCTAAGAACATTCAATGAAATTATTGGACATTAACAATGAGAAGAAATTGTAATATCAATTGTTGTATTTCTAATAATATATATATATATATATTGTGTATTTGTATTTCTAAGTGAACCGTCCTAGCTAGCCTAGTCATGTTTGGTATCAAAATGTTAACCATGACATTTTGTAAGCTATGCAGATGTTATATAGAACATATTCCTAGTATATAAGCTTAAATTGAAATCAATCAGACTAATTAACACCTCTGCTAATTGGCATGCGGCCAATCAGATGACCCTGCCACCTTTTTGGGACACCCTTTCTCAAACTAGCATAAATAGGGTTCCCAAACAGGAAGCCTTTGCGTTTCACCATCCGCAAAAACCACGTCGGCCACCTCGTTCTAACAGGATAAAAATTGCACCCAGCTATTCCTTGACCACGCCTGTGGTAGCTGCTACCTCTGCACCTCACTACAGGCCGGAAATCTTTAGAGCAAAGAAACCTTTGTTCAAACCACGTTAGGGACTTCACAACTTCGAACGTTTTCCGAAACAATTCAGAGTTTTAACCAAGTCTACATGAGTTGTAGGATCGATGGGTCACCCAAACTGAACCAGCGTACCTTTGTCGTCCTTACCAGAAGAGGCCAATTACCACGTCAAAGAACACCCAAAACCCAATTTTCTTCCCACGTTTATTCAAACAAGGAACTAACTTTCAGAACTTCCAAACTTCAGAACTTCCAACATTTATTCAAACGATGCAGAACTTTACAAAAAAAAACACGGACTTCTCAAATTCGGTCCAGTCGCAACAGCAGGCATAGGACCAGTTAATCAGTGCCACAGCTCCGCCTTTCTTCTCACAGTAACGTAAACGCATGCTTTTCATCACGTTGAGCGGTTTGATGCTAGAGACAACTTTACTTATGTGTTGTGTTTACCATAATTTGTCATTGTTTTAACTCTTATACTGTGTATGTTTAGATAGGCCTACAAACTACTTTAGTTTATCAATGCCATCATTTAGTAATTCTTTGTAGTACCGTAATTTTCATGCTTTCTTTAGATTAGGAAATACATAGAATTGCTTTGCAATCAAACCCAGCTGTGTCATTATCTTCGTTTTTTTACAATCATTTATTCTCGTAACATAGAACGTCACTACTTCAGAATTTAGACTAAAACATTAACTATTACATTATTAAATTAATGCTAAATTGATTTGGTTTCCTGCAGAGCCGTGCGTGGCCTAAGCTAAATTCTGTGTGGTGGTGCTCCGTATAGCTAAGTAATTACACTTCACCTTGATCGATTATTAATTAATTGATTAATCTACAAAAACCTATAGAGTAATTTACACACGTAGTAGTAAGCCAGTCACCCTACACTGTTAATATAAAAAGTTGCTTATAGTTGCTTGTATGGTATATTGCGCTAAAAGAGTGTACCTGTGTGTAATCAAGGTTAAAAGTCATTCAGGAATTATACCAAGTAATATTACATTTAGTTACTAAGTAAAGTTATCAGATAGTACTGAGTTTGAGATGTGGTATAGTGAAGGCCCCAATGAGTGAAGCATGGATAAGCAA